>JAXDDW010000380.1:0-28503 GCA_034670385.1 Hoplostethus mediterraneus | reverse complement strand
AAGCATACACCTCTGTATAGGTACAAAAATCTCATCAACATATAAGCCTAGCACCTACATTGTAGCTGTAGTTGTAAATAGGATATCAGGATGATATTCAAGTGTTTCAAGTGTCACTAATAAAAGTATTTTTGTTTAAAAAAATACTCAAATACAAATACCTTTACTTTTAAATGGAGGGACCATGTGGAAAAGGCCCATGTTCTGTTCATCTGATGTGATTGGGAATACCCTCAAATTGTATACTACAATATGTACTTTAATATCATTATCATTGTTTTGCATCCAAAGTAATAAAATACCGTATCATTCTCTCATAATATATACTGTTATCATTTATTAAGTTTGTGGGGAGTGGTATAATGTAAATTATTGTTTATTGATAAGTATTTCTCTCTTTGGCAGATAAACTTGGTGTTTGTATAAGTAAAGATAAAGGAAACTCTGCGATGATCAAAGTGTATGACTGTATCACTGGCAAAGAAAAAACTTTGGATGTGGACATCCTAGCAGCCCAGTGAGTACATTTTACCTTTTAGTATTCAAACTCACATTATAGAGGCAATCAAAAAAGAAAAAGCTGGATTGTTTTGGCTTTGTGGTTTGGTGACACTCCTATTTGCATTAGAAGCATAAACACATTTAGCTGATCTGCAAGGTAAATTTACACAATCCATCAAACTACTGCAAGGTTGTGGAGTCTCCCATCATCAAAGGTTTTGCAGTTCACTTCTGTCCAGAGGGGTGTTCCACAAAGCGAGCTTACCACTTTGGCCAGGCTTATTTGACTTAGTCTGGCTCATTTTCAGGTTTATTCAGTTCCACAGAGAAAGAACTTTCAGGGACAGATCAGACCTGCTGGTTTACCTGGACCAATATGTGTTTGAACCATATAGGTTCCCAGGTGAAAGCATTCATTAGATCTGCAGATTACTAATGCCACATATAGAAAACAACACACACCACAGTAAAGCTCTCACAGTCCTACAGATTGTGTGCATTGTCTCCATTTTTTGCAAGTGGTACATTTACAGTCTTGAGATTTCATATATGGCATGGTTTCATGTGTAATATTTTTAGCAGAGCTTTTCAATATTGTTTGAACACATAATATTTAATTAGGTCTATCCAAGTTGTACATTTTTAAATCAACAATTACTTACGCATTCAATCGGTCTGCAATTTGTTGCCAAGCTTTCTCTCTCCCTTTATTTATGGCAGTAGTCGTTTATGGCAGCCCTTTTTAGTTATAACATGCCTGAATTCTTCATAGACTTCCACTAAAAGTTGCTGCTCAGTGGCCGTGAACATTGCGGCTCTGTCTTTAGCGTCATTTTTCGACATGATGAATCGATCGACTTTGTTGTGTGCACGCACAATCATCTGGATTGCTTGAACCTGGCTTGTATTAGCCAGATCAAGGTAGCTTGAATTCGGCTTTGTGGAACCGCTTTTTCCCCAATTGTGAAACACCCCTCTGTTATTCACTGATTACTTTCTTTTATGAAATGACAAGTAAACTAAAAAGTAAATATTCTACTTTGTTATAAATTTGTGATTTTTACCATTTTAAATGAAATAGAGATGATGTGATTGCAATCAGGTTAATGTGATCTCCCACTATTTGTAAAGCTAATGCTTAAGAATTAATAAGGTCCTCTATGTCAAAATGTTTCTTTTTATTGCTGCTATTTTTGGCCTTTTAGATCTCATATTATGATCTCATGTATTTCTCTTTGCTGTCCCTAGTTTGACAAGCTACGCTTCTTTAGTATCAAATGTTTTTTAATACAAAAATGTGGGGGCAGAGAGATGTGGCAGCATTGTATGAAGCATGGTATACGTGTTAACAGACAGTGCCACCAGGATACCCCAGCTAATATTGGACTTGTTTTCACATACAGAACGTTCCATCTCAAGACTGTCAGTATAATTTTGTTGATTATTACATTTTCAACTTTCATACAGAACTGGAGACCACAGAGATGACCAGACATTTGTGACAAGCAGGACTCCAAAAGAGGCTATACTGGTAATGTTTTGTCTGTCCATTGCTTTTAAAGAGAACCATTATTCTGGAGCAATGTGCTCTCACAACAATCTTCATACATATCTAATCAAACTCCTTTGCTTTGGTTGAGGTTAGGCATCCAAACAAGTTTAGAGTTAGGTTTAAGCAACTACAGTTTTGGTTAGACTGGGCAATTTAGTTAAGTTAAAGTTTTGGTCATGGTTAAATAACTTTTACAACAAGTACTGCTATTATGTGTGTCTGTATGAGTGTTGCTAAAATAGAGCAAGAAAACTCAGTCAAGTTCCTTAGGTAAATAAAGTACAAGCTTCAAATTGAGCTCTATATTTTGGTTAAAGAAAATGAAGGAAAGGGGAAAAAAGACTAAATTCTATGATAATTCTTTCATTAGGTGCTGATAGATTCAAGCTCCTCCATGAGTGAACAGTGCTATGGAAGTGTGGAAATAAAGAAGATCGATGCAGTAAAAGAGCTCTTTGACAACTTTGCAACACGGAGCATGGCTTACGATTTTTATCATGTAATTGGCCTTGTGAAGTTTGACTCCACAGTGAAAACTCTCCACACATTTACAGAAACTCTGGAAAAGTTCAAGGTAAATATTTTATATAAAATTTCAGTGATTCAAACCTGTCTTAGATCTGCCCGATACATACCATGTACCATATGGTATTATGTGCTGCTGAACCTTAATACAACAATCTACATGAATAGATGTAGACGGCCAACTATGTTTTACATTTATAGGAACACATACGCGATCTTGAGGCAAATGGACATACTAAGCTGTATGATGCTCTACAACATGGAGCGTCTGAGTTGGAAAAAGTCAAGACGAGGTTCCCAGATTGTAGACTTCGTATCATATGTCTCACAGATGGAAATGACGTTGGGTAAATGTCCTTTCCTTGTGTATTGCTTGCTAGTTAGCTTTGGTATCATGTATTTTATATTTTATATTTGGACCTGCCAGTGCGTACGGGACTGAAGGTCTTGCGAGAAATAGTGAATTTTCTGTGTTGTAAAAATACACACTCTAGATTATGATGTTATGTGATATATTATGATCATATCTGAATCTTTGTCCATAGATCCTCAACAAACCCAGTTACTGTTGCAGTCAAGCTGATAAAATCTAACATTATTGTGGATGCAATCCTTCTTGGAGACGTGCAAAACAATATGCTGCACGGAATCAGCAATGCAACAGGTATGAGATCTTTGATGGACAATTTCCTTCCTTGTCCTTTCCTTGTCTTACGTGGCTTAATCACTGGATTATGCATAATTTAGCAAGAAAATAATGTTTGATAGATCTCATCCCATTTACAAATGCTTTGGGTTGTCTTTTCATTTGATCAGGTTTATAAAATAAGGTTTAACATTATGAACAGTTTTCATAAAAATCCACAGTAAACTCGAATGTGTACAAACAGAAATTACATTCTGAAAATAACATGGACAAACCTCTAAACCACTTTGCAATTGTTCACAACAGAATAGCATTTCTCATTAATTTCATCAAATTGCAAATGTCTTAGTACATGTCTCAATGTCTCAGTACATCTTTGCAAATGATTAAGTACAGGTAGCCTACAGTTAGTACAATTTCCAAGTGAATACATCTTGTTGATCTAAACTGATCAGTTGATTCTCAGTCTAATGGTTGTTCTCTCCAAAACATGTCAGCATCATTTTTCAATTGTCAAAATTAGTCAAGAACATAATACCATGAATACCATATATGAATCTCTTGGAACATTTGATACATTGATTACAGTAATTGACAGTCAGGTGAAACTAACTTGAGGAGTTTCACACATCATCAGGGCCTGGTTCACTACTCATCCAAGGATGGTCATGGTGTTTCTACCACCTTACTCTCCTTTCCTCAATCCTATTGAGGAGTTTTTCTCCGCTTGGAGGTGGAGAGTGTATGAGCATCAGGCTCAAAATCAGAGGTCCCTGCTCCATGCAATGGACGCTGCGTGTGAAGATCAGGAGATCAGTGCAGGGGATTGTTTGCGACATGCACGCCGTTTCTTCCCTCGTTGCATCACAAGGGAGAATATCCGCTGTGATGTGGATGAGAATCTGTGGCCAGACAGACAGCAGCGTGTGGACGGCCAGGAGGGTGAGGATGAGGACAGTGACCAGTGAAGAAGTATTACTTGTGAAACTCCAGCTTTATTTACAGCACTGTAGGCTACATATAATTTTCCTTGTTTTTTGTTTATGGGTTTATATTACAGTATATTATGCTGTATACATTTTCTTTTTACTCTGAAGTTACTTGATGTGTGTGAATAGAAATGGTTACAATTTCCTTGGCAGTATGAGTGCAATGTGTGATGTCAAACCTTGGAGGCTACTCTTACCGTAAAATACTTTTTTTCAGTTTTATACACAATTGTATTCTGTTAGCTAGACAAACAAAACTAGTACAGTAACCATTGTCAATGAAGGACTGGGCTAAGACTGAGAGGTGGACATGAGGGATATTTCAATGGTCTTCTGCCATAGTGACAAAACATCTAAACATTTTGACTTGCAGTGCTTACACAATGCCAAAGGGATGATGCATTTTGGGGGCACTGACTATTTATATGAGAAAGGAATTTAGTTTTGACACATGAGTGAACTGTTTTGGGAGAGATATGAGCTTTTGCAGGTGAACCATGGTGTTGTGCTGAACCATCCAGGTTACTTTGGCAAAAGCACCAAGAGTGTTGAGAACGTCCGGTCTGTTTCAAGAAATGAGCCAAAGCAATTGAGAAGGATCTTTTGCATTTTGGTGGCACTGACTATTTATATGGGAAAGGAATTTAGTTTTGAAGCATGAGTGAACCGTTTTGGGAGAGATATGAGCTTTTGCAAGTGAGCTATGGTGGTGTGCTGAACTGTAACACTGTTTTGCAAAATGATCTTAGAGTTTTGAGAATGTAATTTCTGTTTCAAGAAATGAGCCAAACCAATGGAGAAATACTGTAATGAAATTCCACATGTTCAATAAACTTTACAAAATTTCTATATATTAGTGTGTACAGAATAATAAAGATCATTATCAAATTGCTTAGTGGAATATGGATACAAACATATAACCATAGCCATGTAGGCCTATGCAGGATACCATATATACAGAGCAGTAAAAAAATGTACATAGGAATTCTCAATCACCAATCTTATTCCACACAACTTGGATGGGTGTCTACTATCTCATAAAGGGATATTTTAAGCCATCTCAGTGGCTCTGCATATATGGCATCTTGCTTAGACCCATGTGGACTCTAAGAACTGGAGCTTCTATAGATAGTAGATCTATAGAATAGATAGTATTGTGCCACTGAAATGGGTTAAGGTGCTACATGTAGCATTTTAACAACAATAAATCATTACCACTTAAATTCATAGTCACAATTGTTGTGAACAAACCAGATCATTGCGGAGAAGATTGGTAGAGGCTGGCAATCTCTACACTATTTTACATGGGTCTTTCTCATTTTTGTGTCCTCCATGACATGTCTAATGCAATATCTAATGGCCGAATGGATAAAAGAATGGAATAAAGATTCCAGGTTTACTTGAATCTTTGCGACAACAACCCACCACATCAACGCAGCACTATTGTCTCGTACAGAGTCAGTCGGAATAACAAGGAAAATGTGTGTCTTAATTAATCATGTGTCCTCACAGCCACACAGCTTCTGTATTCACGATTGAACACCCACCTATTACTTTACCGTCAGTAAAGCCATTAAGATCACAGTTATAAAATGTATAAAATTTAACGGATTTTTTTTTTTATTACTGAATCATGGCTGTGTCAAGGTGATGCTGTGTCACTTCTCGAGACAACTCTTCATTTCTTTAAATCATATGTTTGAGATAGAACATTTTCTGTTGCCTCCTCTGCCCCAGTGCATCTTAATTTTGGCATTCCCCAAGGATTGATCCTAGGCCCCTTGTTGTTCTCCATCTATGTGCTGGATGTAGCTTGAGATCCTCAGGCAATGCCCCTCTAGCTGTTCCTAGATAATATTAAAGGTGACTGGAGTTTTCACAGTCAGAGCTTTGGAACAACCTGCCGAGGAACTAGCAGAGTGTCATCTTTCAAATCCCATCTTATAACCATGTAACATTGATTTATTTCCTATTGTGTTTTGATTGTTCTCATTCTTTTCTGTTGCTTTTGGCTCTTTTTTATTTAACTTTGTTCGAATTATTTTTACTTGTATCTGCTTTATTATTATTATTATTATTAGTAGTAGTAGTAGTAGTAGTAGTAGTAGTAGTAGTAGTAGTAGTAGTAGTAGTAGTAGTAGTAGTAGTAATAGTAATAGTAGAAATCTGCTGGATTCCTTTACGGCAATAACAGATGGTGGTGATTTCTTGTCTCTTATCCCCTGTAAATCTACTCCTGTCTCAATATATCATTCACTACATATCTCTCTACACTGTAAAAAAAAAACCGGTAAAAAACCGGTAAAAAGTCTGGCAGCAAAGTTTCCAGACGGATACTGTAAAATTACAGTAAATAACTATACCACGAAATTACATGTAATAGACTGTAAAATTACAGTGCAGGTTTTACAGTAAAGAATAATCAAATTACAGTATATTATTGTTGACAGTACAGTATTAATCAGTCATTTTAGAGTAATACTAGATTTAAAAATGTTCATTGGTCAGTGGAAAAAAGGTTAATCTCTGTAAATTTAGGTAATTTATTAGTACATTTATTAAATTACCCAGTATATCTACAGTAATTTCCTGTAAATAAATAAAAATGTCATGTACAATAACTAACAAATATTGTATAAAAACGTAACAAGTACATAAAATCAGAGATAAATGTCTGCACATTCACAGAATGAATCAGTCATTTTAGAGTATTACTAGATTTAAAAATGTTCAATGGTCAGTGGAAAACAGGTTAATCTCAGTAAATTTAGGTAATTTATTAGTACATTTATGAAACTACCCAGTCTATCTACAGTAATTTCCTGTAAATAAATAAAAATGTCATGTACAATAACTAACAAATATTGTATAAAAATGCAACAAGTACGTAAAATCAAAGATAAATATCTGCACATTCACAGTATCAATCAGTCATTTTAGAGTATTACTAGATTTAAAAATGTTTATTGGCCAGTGGACAGAGGTTAATCTCTGTAAACTGAGGGCATTTTTTCATAAATTTATAAAACTGCCCAGTCCATCTACAGTAATTACCTTTAAGATTGTGGGTTTTCCAAGTAAAAAAACAGGAAACACGATGTATAAACAGAATATGTACTTTTAATCAAAAAGGAATTTCTGCATCTACAAGATTTTCACTGTTTCAATTCAAAAAGTGGGGTTGGAAACTTAATTACAAATAAAGTACACACCACTATTGATTCTAAAACACTTTTATTTAATGTATTCAGATGTAAATTTACAATATCAACCAATTATTCACAAACAGTTCTTCAAAGCCCCCCAGGAGGAATTGAAAAACTAAAAATGGCATTTCTCCATGTGTCTATCTTTTCTGTTAGGGTTACTATCATCATGAGGTCAAGATTTCACCTTTGAAACAGGTGGAGAAAGCAACAAATTGTGCTGTTGAGCTGAGGGGGTTGTGGTCTGTTGTTCTTTAGCTTGTATTTTTCAATTCAGTTTTATATTTTCCATAATATTCTCCTGACCCCTGGGGGCTACGTATAGTTCTGATAATATATGTGGACAAACATTACATTGTCTTTTAATTCAGAATCCTAACTATACAATGTATTAATCAGTAAAATCAAAACATACCACAAAATGTCAATGAATCTGTACCAGAAGTGACAAGATAAAGAACAATCCTCCTCCAAATTGCCAGTAATCAGCTGGATCCTTGGTGCATCTGGGGGTGGGGGGAGAAAAAAAGGACACACTAAGATTCACTGAAAAGTCCTTAAAAAGTAGGATTTCATTTTTTACCATTACTTTAAACAAGCAAACTGTATTTAAATTGTCTGTACTGAAATCATACTTAATACTACATATATTAATCACAATGTAAGGTTTATAAATAGTGGTTATAATGGATTAATATCTTATACTGCAGTTGATACTTACTAGTGATGGGCTTGTCTCTCTGTTGGGTGCCTGTTCTCCCCCGTAAACCTTGTTGCTTGTTCCAATGCTTGATCTAAAAAATGTAAACAAGTTTCTTATCATTAGCAGTTATCAGTGTTGGAAAAGGGAATGTAAAAAATTCTCAGAAAGAAACAGGCAGCTACACATACAGTGCATTCAGAAAGTATTCAGAACCCTTCACTTTTTTCACATTTTGTGATGTTGCAGCCTTATGCTAAAATCATTTAAATATTTTTTTCCCTCATCAATCTACACTCAATACCCCATAATGACAGACATTTTTGCAAATGTATTAAAAAGGAAAAACATATATCACAATGATGTAAGTATTCAAGAAAATGTGTGTGCTTGCTTCAGCTTCAAAATGTTTTTTTAAAAAGTCAATTCAATCAGGAAGATCCTGTGTTAAGGAACTGTAGCAGTAGAAGTAGTAAAAGCAGCAGTAGTAGTAGCAGAAGTAGTAATAGTTGAAGTATTATCAGAAGTAGTGGTTTGTGTTCTATTCAGTCATCAGTAAACCACAAACTGAGTCTCTGGTCTGTGGACATTGTCAAAGACAGCCAGGGTCACATTTGACAGCCCCCAGAGAGAGACGGAGACTGTCAAATGTGACCCTGGCTGTTAGTAATAGCTGCAGCAGAAGTAGTAGTAGTAGAAGTATTAGCAGAAGTAGATGTAATAGTAGCAGGAGTAGTGACAGCAGTAGTAGTAACAAAAGTTGTAGCAGTAGTAGTAGTATTAGCAGAAATAGTAGTAGCATTTACAGCTCTAGTAGTAGTAATAGTATTGAAAAATATAAGTATTAAACATATTGAAAAAGTAAGAAAAAGTAAAAGTGTAATAAAAACTTTGAACGACCGATCGTGATTCCAGACTATGCTAAATTTTTCAAAGTTTAAAAGCCGTTGATTGCTTTAGGCGGAAGAGGGAATAATGAGTCTGCTTGCTTCAGCAAAGCACACATATGTTCTCGTACTTACTTATAATAATATTTCCTCTTCTTCCACACAAAACATAAGCGCTCAACTACTTTCACACCATTTGCGCTATAGTCAAGGTTAGGGTGAGCATAGTCTGAGTCAGAGACTGTCAAATGTGACCCTGGCTGTCTTTCACAATGTCCAGAAACCAGAGACCAGTTTGTGGTTTACTGATGGATGGATGAATGAATAGAAAACACAAATCTGGACATGAAATATGTCTACATATTCATTCAGAACCGCTACTTCTGCTAATACTTAAACTATTACTACTTCTGCTACTACTACTGATGCTATTACTTCTGATTTTACTACTTCTACTTTTCATGTAAAGCACTATGAACTGCTTTTGTATGAGATGGTACTATACAAATAAAATTTTAATTGAATTTGAACTTGGTTTCATGAAACAAATTAGTAAGAACAAATCCAATCTCTGTATGTCTTGCCTCTGTTTGCCTACCTGTCCATGGGTTTAATTCTGTACCACTATCTTCTCACTCCTGGTTCTTCAGCCTTCTCATGATCTCACAGGTGACGCACTGCTGTGGGTCCTTTGCTGTGTGAAATACAGTTGGACACAGTGAAAAATATTGTCAATTATATCTCAGAGCTGTTACCTTGGAATATTGGACATGGTTCTCATTAATTAATAACTTCCATACTGTTGAGAAATCAGTAACTGCACACCATACCTTTAATATATTTATTTATTTATTTTTCTGATCAAATAAATACAACAGTACTCAACAGTCAAATGTGTATGCTTATTGTAGTTGTGCTACAATGCGTTTACAGATGCAGTGACTGTTAATTTACCATAGCACCATTCATTGTACATGGTGGCACTGTTTGCCAACTATGTATATTTAATTTCTTGGGGTGGTTTATGGTATCTGCCATCTACCCTACACACACACACACCAATGTTTACATTAACTTCAGATCAAACTGAAAATATTTAACACCATTGAGTAAATTAATCTGTTTATACCATGTGTCAATATGTGTGTTTGGATGTGTGTGAGAAGGGGGAAAGGATGCTACCTGCAAGGCTGAATGAAGGCCTGAAGTGAAGTTGTTGAAACTAACAACCCCATAATGCATCACAGCAACACACCAGGCAGTTCTGGATCTCGGCAGAGGCTGCATTTTCCCTTTTGCAAAGACTATCTGACTGGACAGAAACAGAATAGGTCAAATTCCTTTGTTTTACTAATTTCTCAACTAGTTAAGGAACACCAGATGATTGAATGGGACAAATAGTATGATTTATATTCCAATAATCACATAGAAAACATTCACATTCATCCTCTGAGGAACAACCTGTAGTGTTTTGGTTTTTATTACTTACTTTTCCCTCTGACAATCATCACCTTGCCTTGATGAGCATCTCTGGGTGTGTCTCTGGAATTAGAATAAGAAGTATCAGTGAATAGAATAGAATAGAATAGAGAGATCATTTCTGAAACGTGCTAAAACGCTTGTTGTGGACGGAGATAGCTTTAGTTTTAAAACGTATTAGTGTGGATGTAGCCTTAGAGCATACCAGTCTCTCTCTCACAGGCACACACACGATGCGATCATAAATGTAAATTAGGCTACATTATAATTTTTCAATGAATATTTTCAGATTTGGTCCATTACTGATTTAAACAGAGGAAGGCAGTAGCAATGTCACCACTCACCAAAACTGCTAACATCATAATACAAGCATGTAAACATTGTTACCTCTCAAATTCATTCGCCTCCACCAGTGCTGAACGTGGCAATTACGTTATAGCTATGCCTAAAATTAGATTAACTCAGAAACACACAACTGTAACATTAATGCCATGACAATACTAGTTTTGCTGGCTGGGAAAGCTACCTGTAGCTAATTTACTTAACTACAGGGTACCCCATTCTACAAGTTCAATTTAAGAATTTTTAAGCCCTTTTTAATACCACTCAGAATGAAATTTAATGCCAACTTAACGGCCATACGAGCAAAAGTATGAAGGATATAATGGAAAATCAGTATGGATTTTAAGCCCTAGAAAATAATTATTTACCAAAGCATTCAGTTCCTACAGTTGAAATATTTTTAGACTGGGCTACATAAGGCCAGGATAGGATATGAACACAAAACATAACGTTACGTTAGGTTGTTACAGAAAATAACAGGGGAAATGTTTTCTTACCCGATGTTACATTACTTAGGAGACCAAACAGATCCCGTGTGACGCTTCCTCCATGTCCATAGTCCAGTCTTTTCTTCTCCATTGACGTTACACAACTCAATTCGCTCAAAATAAGAATTTGGCAGGCAGATGTAAAATAATACAGGTAATCATCCACGTAACAGCCATTACAGACTGACGAGTAGCAGTGTGGCTACGCAGCAACAGCACACCCACTCAAACGGACGTATTTTCAAATTTGACCGTGAGAGGCGCGCACAGTTGTCATTGGCCAATTTCCTGGATGACAGTCAGATTAACCAATCATGCTCATAGCAACACGGTGAGACGGCCAATAGCAATTGTTTCAGCGTGGAACACAGCAACTATAGGAAAAGATTACTTGTTTTAAAAGAAAGAAAATAAATGTGTGTATTTAGTGATATTTGTAGGCTGTTATATTTAATTAATTGGTCAAATGGTGTTTTCATTGCAGTGTGTGAATAAAAAATTAATAATGTATGGTAAAGTTGTATTAATACCTATAGGTTTATCCTTGACCTTTCCTTTAGAACCACTCTTATGCCCAAATGCCAACTGTGCACACATGACAATGACATTTTCCACTTCACTGTGTTGCAGTGTTACACGACCTGTTAGTTTAGGCTTAAGCCTCTGCCCACAGCAACACTCATTTGCCAACATTGCCATAATTCCATACAAGTTACAACATTTGTCTTCAGACTTTTATTTAACTGCATGGAGTGAGTCAGTCCTTTGCAAAGCCGTTTCCCCCTCTTCTTGACTTTGTTCTGCCTAGCTCAAGGCCAGCCAGGTCCAAGGTGTTGACTGCAGTGGTTAGGCCATTAGCCATCCCTGATATGGGACAATTGAAATTGAAATTGCTGAACTTCTCACTGTAGACAGTGACTGTCTTTAATGTCATCATCATAATTTCACTGATCGTTCCGGTGTTGAGCTTTCTACAGTTTACAGTCTAATGTATCGCAATCGGAATATTTTTTACATGCTTGGCATGGCTTGGACAACGTAATTATCTAACGACAGGGTGGACATTGTACGTTATAGAAGCCATGCTAGCACGTAAAAGTATTCCGATTGCGATACAATTCACAGGACAGCATATTGAGACCGGTAAGAATACACCCTGTGATTCCCATGATGGAAAAACACATTTGGGCGGAAAAACTGTAGAAAGCTCAACACCAGAACGATCAGTGAAATTATGATCTCCATCACTCAGGTTCATGGTAGACAGACCACAAATAGGGTCTAAACTCCAAAATAGTGGACTACCCCTTTATCATTATCAGGTCATTATCATCTTGGTCATTTTTGCCATGTAGCCTATAATGTGGGCCACTTCAGGCTCACATTCAGATTGGACAGTACCAATTGTGCTGCATCTTTATCTAAAGTGGCTACTGTTCAACAATAGTAAGGCCACATTTGCCATTTCAAATGTGGGCCCTGGCTTTCCTCCTCGGTCAGCCGGGAGAAGTGGGCAGCCCTCATTACCGGCGCCCGGGGACCAAGGCCAAGTGCTCAGTCCTGTATTGGTCAGGGGTGGGACTGTAGAGTGAACTGTTCTTCTGCATGTTTTTGATTGGGGTTCTATTGGAGGGAACCCGGGTGAGCACAGGGAGAACATGCAAACTCCACACAGAAAGGTCTGGACGACAGCCCCCCGCGGGGATCAAACCTAGGACCAAGCCCCACGTGGGGATCAGCCCAGAACCTTCTTGCTGTGAGGCGACAGTGCAGACCACTGTGCCACCGTGCCACCCACGTTTAAGATCACATTGCCAAAAGCACCACATTTTTGCCAAGAGGCCCGCATTTGATTCGAGTCATATTTACTATACTTTACATATGGACCACTTCAGGTTCATATTTTTGTCCGGGCCAGAAAAAGGTCAGCAGTGCTGCATCATTGCCTGAAGTGGCCCACATCCATATGCTGTCTGGGAAAGAGCTTGTTACAGTATGGAATAGGATGGACATCAGGTCATGAATGTCTGCTGAAGTGCACGTGACGTCCATGTCCTGTGCTCTCTTATCTATAGCAATCTATGCTTCTCCCATGGTTACATGTGCAAACACCAACCAAACTCACCATATTCACATCAAATGCACAAGGATTTCCATTGTGTTTCTGTCTGTGTAATAGCACCATGATACTGTATGGATGGAATGCTTAAATCACTGAGAAGAGTAATTCATTATCATGACATGATGAATTATGAACTTTATGGTTTGGGCATGAGTAGCCTACTCAGGGTACTCATCAAACAGGCTTGCTTACAGAATGGTAGCTGCTACCCTGATAGACCAACTGACATCCATAGTATCATGGTGCCAGTTTACACTGATAGAAACACATCACTGACATTCCTGTGTTTCTGATGTGAATGTGCTTAGCCAGATCAAATTGGGTGAATGTAACTGTAGGGGGACTAATAGTCAAGTCTGTGTGTGTTTATGCATGTGTGTGTGCTTAGGCAGAGTTCTAGTCTGCTATATTCTGCTATTAAAGCTCACGCACGTCTAATAGCCTCATCTGACCTGCTGAGATAAACAATATGAGCTCTAGTGATGGGCAAAAATGAACGCACAAATCTTTTTGAACCCATCTTTTTAGTGTTCGAACCATACAGTCCTAACGTCCGAATAGCCCCACCCCCTCCTGCTTGCTGCTGTGTAGTAGCTTGTGAGATGTCTCGTGGAACAGTGGCCACCTTGCCATTGAACTTGCAGCTACCTTAAGTAAGTGTTGACTCGTCACACGTGGGCAACACGGTTGACAACCAACCTTCTCTTGGCTTTATTCATTTCATAGGAAATTGTGTTTTTGTGACAAGTGAGTTGATCTCTGTGTCTAGCTAGCATGCCTGCAGCTAGCTAAGTTAGCTAATTTGGCTTAAGTTAGCAAACTAGTTACGGTAACCCTGTCGACGCAACAGCACCGTTTTATTCAACACAAATTATTCTTGGTAACCCTGTGAGTTGATCTCTGTGTCTAGCTAGCATGCCTGCAGCTAGCTAAGTTAGCTAATTTGGCTTAAGTTAGCAAACTAGGTACGGTAACCCTGTCGACGCAACAGCGCCGTTTTATTCAACACAAATTATTCTTGGTAACCCTGTGAGTTGATGTCTGTGTCTAGCTAGCATGCCTGCAGCTAGCTAAGTTAGCTAATTTGGCTTAAGTTAGCAAACTAGGTACGGTAACCCTGTCGACGCATCAGCGCCGTTTTATTCAACACAAATTATTCTTATAGTTGTTATTTCTATATATTATTATTATACTATATTATTATTATTGGTGCTCTGCAAATGACATTACGTTATTACGGTGGCCAGTGCTTAGACACAGCACTTTTGATAGATTGTGGCTCAATGCCTAATATTTTTGGAGTACTGATTAGACAACTTTTCATAGATAGTAGCTCAATTAATGTTTTTGGGATAATGATAAAATGTGTTTAAATATGGAAGTGCCATACTGTCCAGTGTCCGCCAACATTTCTGAAGGCTTCACTGTGGACAGCACTTTTGATAGTGGCCCGATGCCCAATGTTTTTGTAATTAACGTTTGATAAGCCAAATGTTTTTGGAGTACTGATTTATATACTGAGCACTTTTGATAGACTAGCCCAATTAATGTTTTTGGAGTAGTGATTCAAATACTAAGCAATTAATGTTTGTGGAAATGTTTATGGAATTGCCATCCTGTCCGCCAACATTTTTGAAGGCTTCACAGCCTACTTCTGATAGAGGCCCAGTGCCCAATGTTTTTGGTAAACTGTTTGTTTAATTCTTTTTGTGTTTACATGCAACTGCCATTCTGTCTGGCAACATTTCTGAAGGAAAATGAATACAATCTGTTATAAATATGCAGTCCTGTCTAATTTCTTAAAAACTTGTAATGGCGACTTGTTGACATTATAGGCATTAAGGGTAAAACATTAAATTACAGCAAATATCTGAATCTACAGGCATTTCATTGTTTTACATAAAAAAGGTAAAAATCCATAAAATTGCATTTCACTCTGTAAAAATACAATACATTGCTATTAAAAAAACATTATATTCATGTAATATTAAATTATGGTTAATTATCAGTAATTTTAAGGGCAAATATCTGTTAATCTACATGCATTTCATTGTTTTATGGGAAAAAGGAATAAATCTGTAAAAAATGGGACAGATCTGTGCAAATAGGATAAATTGCCATTAAAAAACATAATATTCATGTAATATTAAATTATGGTTAATTATGTGTAATTTTCAGGGTAAAACTTTAGATTAAAGCAAATATATGTTAATCTACAGGCATTTCATTGTTTTATTGTAAATAGGGAAAGATCTGTAAAAAAAAAAAGAATGAAATTTCCTGTAAAATTGCATTTCAATTTGTAAAAATACAATACATTTCTATTAAAAAACATTATATTCATTTAATATTAAATTATGGTTAATTATAAGTAATTTTAAGGGTAAAACTTTTAATTTTGGCAAATATCTGTTAATCTACAGGCATTTCATTGTTTTATGGGAAAAAGGGAAAAGTCCGTAAAAATAAATACAGACATTTCTTGTTAAATTACATTTCAATCTGTACAAATACAATAAATTGCCATTAAAAAACATAATATTAATGTAATCTTAAATGATGGTTAATTATCTGTAATTTTAGGGGTACCATTTTAAATTGCAGCAAATACTTGTTAATCTACAGGCATGTCATTGTTTTATGGAAAAAAGGGAAAAATCTGTATATTTATATAGAATATTTCCTGTAAAATAACTTTTTTTTTTTACAGTGTACCTCACATATGACTCCATATTGCTTTTAGGTGGTTGCTGTTTCAAGCCAGAGACAAGCAAAGATGGTCTGAAGCTCTTTGAAATTGAGACTGTTCTTTCTTTGGAAATGAGGAAAATCAAGAAAAAACTTGACCCATCTTTCATCAGTAAGGTAAGTTACAGTGGATCACAGCTCACTATCCTGTTGACGTTTTCTGAAAATGAAACCACATTAATTAGTGTTGAGTGGTTGAGCTATTAAAAACACAAATATGTCAACTCTGCATATTGTAATGATGTGCTCATTAATTTCACATTGTAATTTTACAGAGTATTTTAATGGGACTCTTTGCCAGTCATGGGTATGATGAATTTCCAGAGACTTCTTTGCCAAAAGAGTTAAACAACAAAGTGACAATGACGGAGAAGTAAGTGGTAGAACCAACCATCCTATAAAGGCTGATAATAAACCCCTGCCAGTAAAGCTATTAGTACTGTGCTCTACCCATTGAGGACCACTTTGTTGGATCACCATTGTCGTCATCTGATTAGTCAAGCACAGTTGATGATTTTTGTGTTGATATTCAACATCTTAAAATTTCACAATTTTCAACCCCAAAAATTCACAAGAATCCAGTGTTTCCCCCAGAATGTTATTCTTGTCAGGGTGGAAAAACCTCAGATACAGCATTTATATGTATACCATGGGACTAATTCTTTAAGACAGGGCAACCCACCACACCTATTCATTGGTAGGGGACCTTGGGGAAACATTAAGCTTTGAAACGAAGCATTAATTTACTAAAAAACATTGAACAATTAAATGAATGACTATAATGTGCAAAGAAAATGAAATGCCATTGCATCATTACAGACTGTTTTTATGATGCTAGAGTCAGGAAGGAATCTCCAATATGATGTGCTGTTAAATGCTGGAATAACCAACTCTGAGCTGGCAAAATATGCACTTTACACTACATTTGAACAACTAATGATCTTTCAAAATAGTGCTCTGAAAAAGAAGATCCAGGAGTCTAAGAGTAGCCGTTTCCTGGAGAAGGACAGACGTATCCTGGAAGAGCTGAAGAACCTGCATTGTGACCCACATCCCTTCTTCAGTGTCTTTCCATCAGAATCAGACTTCAGTAAGTGGCATGTTCTCTTGTGAAACTTTGGTATAATGGCTTTTGTAATGGTTTTCGCCCATTGTGAGAATCCCCAGAAGGTCTACTGATTTCAGATGTATTTGATTATCATTCAATCCATTTTTTTTTATTGATCAGTGTTTCTTTATTGTAGGGCTTAAAGTTAATATTGGCCATTGAATGTTAATATTGTCACTCCTGGAAAAAAATATAATTTAGTATTTGTGTGTACAGAATACCAAAAGTCATATTGATATACTCAGTGGAATCGTTACAATAAACATGGAGTAATGTAGTTTTTAGATGTTTCTACGCAAAATGTCCTTTTGACTGTATGGTCTATGCAAAATGCCACATAAAATGTCAAAAGTATTTTCAAACTCCCCACATGAAAAGCTAACTTCAGCAGTAACCTGTTACATCTCATTTCTAAATATTTCAGCATTCTGGAAGATTCTCATGCAAGGCCCTCCTGATACACCTTATGAAAAAGGAGTCTTTGAGCTGTATTGCCAGTTTGGTCCTGACTACCCGGTGAAACCTCCACTTGTCCGCTTTGTCACATGTGTATCCTGCTGAAAATGAACAATTTAAATATTTCTGTTGTTACAGACATCTACATACATATTGTGAGTGCTAGTGAAAGTGATTTCAAAAGTATTGCTTCATCTCTAATGAAGTAATGAAGTATAATCTGACTACAATTTAAATTACTCTAAACATGTTTTCTTAGAAACTGATATGTAATTTTCTTAACATGAACAAAAGTTGTACCACTGCAATGTCAATAGTGTGGGCCGCATCTGCCACAACATCTTTGACCGTAACTACAACGCCCACATCACTATGAGAGAGATCCTGGATGCCATATATGGACTGCTCATCATCCCTGAGCCTGAAGATCCACTGGACAGGTTGGATTCAAACACAATCATAGATAGGTGACACTTTGAGGCAATATAGAAGTCCATTCTTTTCCATTGCCTTAAAATGTTAATCATGTATGATGGAAGCATGTGGCCTAATTGTATTAATTTGTGTTTGAAAATAATAGTAACTGTTATGACATCCCTGAACTGGTGATTATCATTGACACTATGATTGATACAAAAAACAAGTTAAAACTACACAACTTTTTTCAACAAAGTAATAAGCCTTCTTCTGTGTACTGTTTTTTTCTTCTTGGACTATACACAAATACAAAAACTGGATTGGAGTTCCCAGTGACTTTAAGTCAATTGGCAAGTTAAACTATGATAAACAGATATGTCTGTAATAATAAACGCATGTGAGGAGAGATAAAATGTGATGAAGGTATATTGGATGAGATTACCTTCTATATCGTTCTATTATCTGTGTATAAACTGGAAATTTAATTTAGGTGATATTATTCCTTGTATTGTCAGAAATCTTTTAGGACATATAAAAATGGTGCTGTGATGATGTGGCTTTTTTCAGAGGACCTTCATGAATTCTTGGCAACATTTTAGAGATATTGCCATGCTCATAATACAAACTGGGAACACATGCCTTTGTTGGCAATGTATTAACTTGTGTTTCTTAATTGAATGAAGCATTTCATTTTAGTTAAATCTGCATTGTTTTTCTCTGGAAGCATTCTGGCTGAGGAATTCCTGACCAGCCGTGAGACGTATGAACAAGAAGCCCAGAAACATACAGAGAAAACTGCAAAGACCTCAATAGATGACATGGAGAAGGTATAATGTATGATGTTGATGATGTGGCATCTTATGGCTATTTACATGAACATGATATGTTAATAATTTTGTCTTGTCTTCTCTTTTTAATTGAAAGCAATTGGTGGGGCAAAGTCCTGAGCAACAATATGTACCCCCACATCTAGTATGCCCACTCTCCAAGAGGATGTTTGTTGACCCTGTGATAACACAACATGGAACAGTGTATGAACGAAAGGCCATTGAGAAACACCTCAAAATGTAAGTTCATTTATTATTGTTAACAGTAATTAAATGTAAGTATTTGCCTTACAGTGCAGTGTTACAGACAAATGGTCTATAAGCTTTATAAGCAACATGGTTGTTTTGGGGTCTTTTTGGTACGTTTTAATGCCCACGTAAAGGAAGAAAGTTCCCCTCGTAAAAATGTCACCTCTGAATGTTTTATTGTGTGGTAAAAACAAACAAGCAGGTACTACAAGTGAAGTTACAGTCACACTTTTCATATCACTGAGACAGTAGAGAGCCTTTCAACCTGGGCGACCACAATGATCCCCAAACTCCAACAAGGTTCTCATCAGGTGCCTTCTTAAGTGAACTAACTCTTTTGCAGGTACGGTACATATGATCCACAGCGCGGCAAAGACCATTTGCTCAGAAGAACTGACCTCAAACCAGACAGAGACATGAAGAAAATGGCGAAGTATCATCGTTCTCATCAAATTCAAGAAACCCGTGTGTAGAAAACCGCCACCTAATTTCAACTTGCTGTATTTAGAGAAACCCCCAATACTCAGATTCCCTTCAGTACTTTCACACCTACTCAAGTCACCTTAAAAGCTGTCCAGTACGTGCTTGATAGGCCTGTATATTATCAATATTGTGATCAAAATCTGTCATCACTTAACTTTCCAAAATTCATATTAATTATACTGATCAGATGATACATATACTCACTGCAGTTACGTTTACTTTTTTAATCTACTTAATTCAGGTTATAGTTGTATGCATTTGAAGTATTGCTTCAAATACAATGTATTTGATCTTACATTATGTAAAGGGGGTAGCCTACATTTTCTTGGACTTTATTCATATACGTACCACATCATGGTGTATCTCCTGTATATGTAACTTACTTTTATTTGTATAATCCTGCAGAACCATCATTTATAAACTGCACATGGCATATGGTTTAGATGCTTGAATCATCCGCAATATCTGTTAAAGTATAGCCTAGTTTAAAGTTACTCTGATCTATTACATCCTAGACATTAGACCTGCATATAGACTGAATAAACATACTGTGGCATATATACAGTATGTCAGTTTATTTATCTTACTGATCAAAAAAGCAGATTAGAAAGTAAGAGCTGGTTAGTAAGAGCATTCAGTTTTGTGGTGGTCAATAACCTGATTTCTGTATTGAGTAACTATTGTTATTCATGTTGATGTTTGCTTGTTAGTTTTGTTTGATTAAAATTATTTCTTCATACTCTCATATTCCTCCTTATCCATTGCTTCAAATTTCAGTTAGTATTTGGTAAAATGTTGTAATCAAAAACAATGATCTTGCCTTTTAGAATTGTACCAATTTGGATGACAGTGCTACTTAGCAAGCTATTATTCTAATGAATGAGCCAAATTTGTAAATGATGTGTTCTTAAATTGTACTTAAATGTCACACGTTTTACTTGCATTTCAAGGTTCTACATCACACACTTATTTTTTGTATCAAATAAAATCTTATATTCTTTCACACAAATGTGTATTCTTTAGATCATTTCTCACTTATAGAGTTGTAAAGGGTTAAGTAGAAAGTGTACACTTGGGTGATAACCCATCAACAGGTAAGTCACACTATGCAGGGTAAAATGTCACATTACATTACATTACAAATGACACAACACAACCAATTCATCCTGAATGCTGATTTTTTTTTTATTTATTTCAAACTCAAAACCCAAACCAAACAACTGATTATTATGTATTGACAAAAATAAAACTTTTAAGGTTCAAGGTTCAAGGTTTTTTTTATTGTCATATGCACAACGTTCACAAGAAGCAAAAGTATGCAATGAAATTCTTGTGTCTCTTCGACACCTAACACTAATGCTAAGACATAACAGACATAATTAAAAAAAAGACACAAGAAATATAATAGAAAAAGTACAGTGTTAAAGGTTATAAAGTACAAATACTAGAAAAAGTACAAAGTTATAAAGTACAAAAGTTATAAGTACCAGTTATAAATGATCAAGTATAAAAATTATAATCAAGTATAAAAATTATAAGTTATAAAGTGTAGCGGAGTGTAAAGTGACCTTGAGGTAAAATGGCCTGTTGCATCAAACTCTCAAACTAAAACAACCATGCCTAGAAATCCTGGCATTCATGCATTTTAATCTAACAAATCCATTTCATAATAGTCAATCAAAACAAAAAATGAAACAAGTGACCAAAATTAAGATGCTTTCTATGACTAATCTGAGTTACCTTCAGAGTCAATCAGAGTTATTTTGTAGTGTAGTAGTTTTAGTTGCTTTTCGTAATTCCTAAAATAGGAATTAGGTAGGGCTGGGTTGGTGCTAGTACCTGGTTGTGCTCGGTCTGAGTTGAGGCCTGACAGGTGTGTTGTATTCTGAATGGGCCGATCTGCAACATAGGATGGTGCAAACTCAGTTTCCAACCTCCTCTTTAATCAGCCATTCACTCTTCAGACGGATGCTTCGGGACTGGGCATTGGAGCTGTGTTACTCCAGGAAGTTGGAGGGGTGCTGAAATGTCCGTTGTGTTCCTCAGTCAGAAGCTGTTGGACCGGGAGACCAGTATTCCACGGTTGAAAAAGAGTGCATGGCCATGAAGTGGGCCATGGATTCCCTGAGATACTACCTGCTGGGGCACGAGTTCATCCTGGAGACAGATAATCGGGCCCTCCAGTGGCTGCACAAGATGAAGGATGCGAATATGCTTATCGCTGGGTGGTACCTCGCCTTGCAGCCATATAACTGTCAAGTACAGGCCAGGAACGTAACTGGTAGCTGACTGTCTGTCCCGTAATCTTTCATGGTATGGGTTTTTACCTCTGCTAAAGGGTCCTGTCCTGCTCCAGTGACCCCTACAAAAGTCTCTGAGCTGTAAAATAAAAAAACCCACCATACTCCATATCTCAATTAGCAGAAAATTGATCAGTCACCAAGCAGAAATGCAGTGCAGCTGGTGTCATGGTCTTGATTCACCCCATCAGGGCTTATTTTGCAATAATGACTGGCTCGCTGTACATTATCCCTTATTATTATTACTGTACAGACATCCTGGAAATTCCCTCTCAAAGTTTTAGTTCTGTTCTTGACTTTGTTCAGGCTATACAGCCCCACACGACTGTGTATGACCTTTCTCAAACTCTGGCATCACTCGTATTTTTTGTGTCCTCTAATGGTCTCCAACCTTTGAGCATTCTTTAATTTCAGTTGTGCTTACACTTCTCGAGACCCTCCCTTATTCCATTTTCCCATGGCTGCTCGTGACAAGAGCTCACCATGAGCACTAAATCAATCAATGAAGCAGGAGCAAAGTGCAATCAAAGGCACACGGCGCGAGCACATAGGCAACTGATTTGGGAACAAAAGCTTCTCCCAAGAGGAAACTCACAGCCTCGTGCGACACGTGCAGATATTATTTACTTACTATAATTTGTTCTGCTTGAGTGATTTATGCCAAAGTTAAATTGAGCAACATATCATGCACAGAATGGGTTGGTAAGTGTTGGAATGCGTGCATCGTTTGGTAAAGCCATGACAATATCATATGTCTGTGCCTTGTGCTGTGCACTAAGTAGCATTGCCACCAAATGTGGTACAATTCTAAAAGGCAAGATTGGTTACAATAATAATACTAAAAATGCTAACTATACTATACTAAATAATACTAAAAATACTAACTGTGGCATTTGAAGCAATGAGATAAGAAGGAATATGAGTATGAAAAAAGTCATTTTAATCAAAACTAAAAACCACAAATCAACTGGAATAACAAGTTACTCAAACAGGCCTATCAAGCACGTACTGGACAGCTTTTAAGGTGACTTGAGTAGGTGTGAAAGTACTGAAGGGAATCTGAACACGAACGAACACGAACGAGCACACGCACACCTCTTGTAAATTAAATGGAGGTACAGTATGTGATAACAAAGTATAATAATAAAATAAGTAAAAGATTACTTGTAAATATCTCTAACAACTGATATGTAATTCTTTCATTTTCATTCTGTCACAATGTTTTCCATGACCATTAACATGTTCTGAGGTAAAAGGTACAGTTTTGCCTCCAACTGTTTATTTTTCTTGAATTTGATGAGAACGATGATCCTTCACCATTTTCTTCATTTCTCTGTTTGGTTTGATGTAGATTTCACTGAGCGGATATTCTTTGCCGAGCTGTGGATCAGATTTGTCCCTGCAAAAGAGTTAGTTCACTGTAAAAATATATAGGAAGGCATCTGACGAACCTTCCTCCTTTACGTGGGCATTGAAACGTACAAAAAAGACCATGTGACCATATGTCTGTCACCACTGCACTGTAAGGCAAATACATTTAATTACTGTTAACAATAATAAATGAACTTACATTTTGAGGTGTTTCTCAATGGCCTTTCGTTCATACACTGTTCCATATTGTGTTATCACAGGGTCAACAAACATCCTCTTGGAGAGTGAGCATACTAGATGTGGGGGTACATATTGTTGCTCAGGACTTTGCCCCACCAATTGCTTTCAATTAAAAAGAGAAGACAATACAAAATTATTAACATATCATGTTCATGTAAAAGCCGTAAGATGCCACATCATCAACATCATACATCATACAAAAGGTAAACCAAACCAGAAGAGTTCATTCACCTTCTCCATGTCATCTATTGAGGTCTTTGCAGTTTTCTCTGTATGTTTCTGGGCTTCTTGTTCATACGTCTCACGGCTGGTCAGGAATTCCTCAGCCAGAATGCTTCCAGAGAAAAACAATGCAGATTTAACTAAACTCAAATTCTTCATTCAATTAAGAAACACAAGTTAATACATTGTCAACAAAGGCATGTGTTCCCAGTTTGTACTATGAGCATGGCAATATCTCTAAAATGTTGCCAAGAATTCATGAAGGTCCTCTGAAAAAAGCCACATCATCACAGCACCATTTTTATATGTCCTAATTACAGCCAAAGATTTCTGACAATACAAGGAATAATATGACCTAAATTAAATTTCCACAGTTTATATACAGATAATAGAACAATATAGAAGGTAATCTCATCCAATATACCTTCATCACATTTTATCTCTCCTCACATGTGTTTATTATTACAGACATATCTGTTTATCATAGTTTAACTTGCCAATTGACTTAAAGTCACTGGGAACTCCAATCCAGTTTTTGTATTTGTGTATAGTCCAAGAAGAAACAAAAAGTACACAGAAGAAGGCTTATTACTATGTTGAAAAAAGGTTGTGTAGTTTTAACTTGTTTTTTGTATCAATCATAGTGTCAGTGATAATCACCAGTTCAGGGATGTCACAACAGTTACTATTATTTTCAAACACAAGTTAATACAATTAGGCCACATGTTTCCATCATACATGATTAACATTTTAAGGCAATGGAAAAGAATGGACTTCTATATTGCCTCAAAGTGTCACCTATCTATGATTGTGTTTGAATCCAACCTGTCCAGTGGATCTTCAGGCTCAGGGATGATGAGCAGTCCATATATGGCATCCAGGATCTCTCTCATAGTGATGTGGGCGTTGTAGTTACGGTCAAATATGTTGTGGCAGATGCGGCCCACACTATTGACATTGCAGTGGTACAACTTTTGCTCATGTTAAGAAAATGACATTTCAGTTTCTAAGAAAACATAATTGTTTACAGTAATTTAAACTGTTGTCAGATTATACTTCATTACTTCATTAGAGATGAAGCAATACTTTTGAAATCACTTTCACTAGCACTCACAATATGTATGTAGATGTCTGTAACAACAGAAATATTTAAATTGTTCATTTTCAGCAGGATACACATGTGACAAAGCGGACAAGTGGAGGTTTCACCGGGTAGTCAGGACCAAACTGGCAATACAGCTCAAAGACTCCTTTTTCATAAGGTGTATCAGGAGGGCCTTGCATGAGAATCTTCCAGAATGCTGAAATGTTTAGAAATGAGATGTAACAGGTTACTGCTGAAGTTAGCTTTTCATGTGGGGAGTTTGAAAATATTTTTGACAGCTCTGTGAAAAGGACATTTTGCGTAGAAACATCTAAAAACTACATTACTCCATGTTTATTGTAATGATTCCATTGAGTATATCAATATGATTTTTGTTATTCTGTACACACAAATACTACTAATAATAATTATATTTAGTATTTGTAACATTCAATGGCCAATATTAACTTCAAGCCCTACAATAAAGAAACACTGATCAATAAAAAAAATTGATTGAATGATAATCAAATACATCTGAAATCAGTAGACCTTCTGGAGATTCTCACAATGGGCGAAAACCATTACAAAAGCCATTATACCAAAGTTACACAAGAGAACACGTCACTTACTGAAGTCTGATTCTGACGGAAAGACGCTGAAGAAGGGATGTGGGTCACAATGCAGGTTCTTCAGCTCTTCCAGGATACGTCTGTCCTTCTCCAGGAAACGGCTACTCTTAGACTCCTGGATCTTCTTTTTCAGAGAACTATTTTGAAAGATCATTAGTTGTTCAAATGTAGTGTAAACATCTTCAAATACTGCATAGCATTTAACAGCACATCATATTGGAGGTTCCTTCCTGACCCTAGCATCATAAAAACAGTCTGGAAGTTGTTTTATAGGATGGTTGGTTCTACCACTTACTTCTCCGTCATTGTCACTTTGTTGCTCAACTCTTTTGGCAGAGAAGTCTCTGGAAATTCATCATACCCATGACTGGCAAAGAGTCCCATTAAAATACTCTGTAAAATTACAATGTAAAATTCATGAGCACATCATTACAATATGCAGAGTTGACATATTTGTGTTTTTAATAGCTCAACCACAACACTAATTAATGTGGTTTCATTTTCAGAAAACGTCAACAGGATAGTGAGCTATGATCCACTGTAACTTACCTCACTGATGGAAGATGGGTCAAGTGTTTTCTTGATTTTCCTCATTTCCAAAGAAAGAACAGTCTCAATTTCAAAGAGCTTGAGACCATCTTTGCTTGTCTCTGGCTTGAAACAGCAACCACCTAAAAGCAATATGGAGTCATATGTGAGGTAGAGATATGTAGTGAATGATATATTGAGACGGGAGTAGATTTACAGGAGATTAGAGACAAGAAAGCAGTGTTTTCCACCATCTGTCATTAAGGAATTCAGCAGATTTCTAGTCTTACTACTACTACGACTACTACTACTATGACTACTACTACTACTGCTACTACTACAGCAAATAAAAGTAAAAAAAATAAAAATAATCAAAGTTAAATAAAAAAAGAGCCAAAGGCAACAGAAAGAATAGGAGAGGGAAATAAATCAATGTTACATAGTTATAAGTGGGATTTGAAAGATGACACAGAGCTTAGGCACAACCTGCCGAGGAGGCTAGCAGAGTCTGACTGTGAAACTCCAGTCACCTTTAATTGTATGCCTGGATCTAGGGACAGCTAGAGGGGCATTGCCTGAGGATCTCAAGCTACATCCAGCACATAGATGGAGAACAAGGGGCCTAGGATCAATCCTTGGGGAACACCAAAATTAAGATGCGCTGGGGCAGAGGAGGCTTCTGAAAATGTTCTATCTCAAAGATATGATTTAAAGAAATTAAGAGTTGTCTCGAGAAGTGACACAGCATCACCTAGACAGCCATGATTCAGTAATCAAAAAAACATCTTAATTATTTAACTGCGTGATCTTAATGGATTTACTGACAGTAGCTGTGTGCAGAGTAGGCGGGTGTTCAATAGTGAATACAGAAGCTGTGTGGCTGTGTGGTCACATGATTAATTAAGACACACATTTTCCTTGTTGTTCCGACTGACTCTGTATGAGACAATAGTGCTGTGTGGATGTAGTGGGTTGTTGTCGCAAAGAATCAATCAATCTTCTCCACAATGATCAAGCTTGTTTACAACAATTACACTAATGTCTCAGAATGAATGTGGTAATGATTTATTGTTATTAATGCTATTATTACTATTGCTTTTAATGCTACATGTAGCACATTTAACCCATTTGAGTGGCACAATTTTCTATCTATAGAAGCTCCAGTTCTAGGTACCTTTTTTATACTGCTCTGTCTGTGTGTGTGTGTGTGTGTGTGTGTGTGTGTGTGTGTGTGTATATATATATCCTGTATGGGCCTACAAGGTTATGGTTATATGTATGTTTATTGAACATGTTGAAATTGTCCATCAAAGATCTCATACCTGTTGCATTGCTGATTCCGTGCAGCATATTGTTTTGCACGTCTCCAAGAAGGATTGCATCCACAATAATGTTAGATTTTATCAGCTTGGCTGCAACAGTAACTGGGTTTGTTGAGGATCTATGGACAAAGATTCAGATATGATCATAATATCACATAACATCATAGTCTAGAGTGTGTATTTTTACAACACAGAAAATTGACTATTTCTTGCAAGACCTTCAGTCACGTACGCACTGGCAGGTCCAAGCAACTATAAAATACATGATACCAAACCTAACTGGCAAGGAATACACAAGGAAAGGACATTTACCCAGAGTCATTTCCATCTGTGAGACATATGATATGAAGTCTACAATCTGGGAACCTCGTCTTGACTTTTTCCAACTCAGACGCTCCACGTCGTAGGGCATCATACAGCAAAGTACATCCACTTGCCTCAAGATCGCGTATGTGTTCCTATAAATGTAAAATATAGTTGGCCGTCTACATCTATTCATGTAGATTGTCGTATTAAGGTTCAGCAGCACATGTATCGGACAGATCTAAGACAGGTCTGAATCACTGCAGTATTTACCTTGAACTTTTCCAGAGTTTCTGTAAATGTGTGGAGAGTTTTCACTGTGGAGTCAAACTTCACAAGGCCAATTACATGATGAAAATCGTAAGCCATGCTCCGTGTTGCAAAGTTGTCAAAGAGCTCTTTTACTGCATTGATCTTCTTTATTTCCACACTTCCATAGCACTCTTCATCCATGGAGGAGCTTGAATCTATCAGTACCTAATAAAAGAATAGAATTGAGTCTTTTTTTGAGCCTTCATTTTCTTTAACCAAAATATGAAGTTCAGTTTGAAGCTTGTACTTTATTTACCTAAGTAACTTGACTGAGTGGTCTTGCTCTATTTTAGCAACAGACTCAAGCAGACACACATAATAGCAGTACTTGTTGTAATTCTCTGGAATATCAACATTTTTCAGCAGAAGTTATTTAACCATGACCAAAACCTTAACTTAACTACACTGCCTAATCTTAACCAAAGCTGTAGTTGCCTAAACCTAACTCCTACAAAGCAAATGTTGTA
>JAXDDW010000379.1:0-28584 GCA_034670385.1 Hoplostethus mediterraneus | reverse complement strand
ACTGTATTATACTGTAAATCTTCATAGTTCACACTATGTTTGTGAGTGACAACCTTATTTTTTCTTCTTGGACGCCATCGATGACATATTCTTCCATGATACATCCAGTCCAGTGGTTGAATAAACTTCTTCTTCTTTTTTATTTACTATGATAAAAATCAGACACCAAACACCAAAGACACCAACCCCCCTGGGCATATTGATTACATATTTCACACAAATCATGGACGGACTTTTATGTATATATTCTTTATATCTCCATTTTTCTTTTCCATTTTATGTTCACTGAGTTATACTGTTACTTAAACTTGCATAGTGAGTTCTTGAACTCTTGAACTTGAACTTGAGGTCTGCCTCTTCAGACAGAACAGGAAATGTAGAAAAGGAAGTGGTGAGGTCAGGAGGGGATTGGGGAGTCTTGACTTTTTAAAATAAAACACACGTGTGCCTGATGACCAGTGAAGGATGACCTGCATTGATTATTGTTAGAAACTCTTGAGGCTCTGCACTGTGATTGAAGTTTGACAAGCTTGAGCTCGGAGAACAAAGTGACAACAACAAGCAATTTGCATGTCAGCAAAGTTCTGAGTTTATTCACACTTGCACAGGTGTTATATATATATATATATATATACAGTTGAACACACAACTTTCATAACTGATTCTTCAGAACACAAGATTGAGCAGTCATGCAGGCGGGGGTGTTAGCCCTGCATTTCTGAGAATCCCTGAACCCGTCTGACTCTGCTCACCACAGTGTCCTGTGATGGCAGACTTTCACTAATCTGCACAGCAACATCAAAATATTAATAGAATGCTAGAAAGCTACATTTGAGGGTCAAAAGTTCAGAGGATGTGGTTAGAAATGTTTAATATTCAACAATTATAAATCACAATATTTGATTATAACGTGTTGACCTCTTATATGTTTATGTCATGGATTACTGTGTGATTGTCTGATGATTTGATATGAGGGACGTTGGGGTCTAGTGACTTAGATGTGTCTGGCCATGTTATATGATGTTCATTTACAGGAAGCCCCTCACCAAGGTGAATGTTTACGGGAAATGTGTTTTGGGTTACAAAAAATGCACCATGTGTCAATTCTGAGTTAATAACCAATGAGAGATTAAAGAATGATCATACGATAGGAGAGGGAGGACTGCAGTTTTAGGATAAAAAGATGAGACCAGGAAGGTCCAGAGGACTTCACAACAACTGCTTCACTGAGAACCGTCTTCTACAGACCGGCAGACAATCTCAGCAGGTAAGGATTGATAAAGGAGTGTAGTACAGATTACATACTGATATTATTCTCCCTCTTGGTGATTTTCGTATTTTATTCGTGAGCTATTTGTTTTTTTCTTTAAATACAATAAAATATCTTGATTATCCATTTTAAATACTAAAAACTGGTCCTGTATTCCGACCGGCTGGGGGCCACGTTGCATTGGAGATGACGCCTGTAGAATGTGATGATTTAGTGAGGCTTTAGGTGATATAAAAACCACCTCCCACATGTGATTTTTGTGTGTTGCAGCGCCACAGACCACTGGGGCAACTTCAACACCAAACTACTGGGTCAGTCAAACAAGCCTCTGATCGCTTTGACCCTGAAAACCAGAAGATGGGTTCCTCAATGAGTGAAGAGGAGAGGAGAGAGAAAGTCCAGAAATGTTTGGATAGGTTTGTGAAGAGACTTGATAAGGGTCCAGATGTGAGAATCGATCCAACCATCCTGAAGTTCTGCGGTGTTGGATATTTGGAGAACCTCAAGCAAAAGTACGAGCAGAGGAAACTGGAACTAGGCGACCACCCTCAAGAATGGATCAAGAGCCTTGTAGAGATGCTGGGTAATCTATCTTCAGTTCCTCTTGTGTCGGGCCTTCTGGCTCTGGCCATCACCGCCATCATCGACGTAGCTTCAGCCACCCCTGCTGAGCAGAGCACAAAGGATGCTCTCCGTTGTGTGTTTGCTGAGGAGAAGGCCTCTGAGGTCTGGGACCAAATCAATGAAGTCTCCACTTTTTTCTGGATTGTATGTTATTTGCAAGGCTCTACAACCTTGAGATAGCCTGCCTGTCAGTAGGTTACACTCTCCTCTTATCCAGAGCATAAATCAGTATATTTTATGCTATTTTACCATCGACTGGATTACTCCTTGCTTGCCTGCCTGTATGCTAGCCTGGCTTGGCTAGCTATCTGTCCTCCGGTCTGCCCTCCTCCACCCCTCCGCTGCCTCCGTTCTGCTGCCTGGGTGACTTACCACTCGCTCCCGCCTGCTGCTCTCCCCCTCGGCTGCTCTCCTCGGCTGGGGTCCTCTCCCTTCCGCCTCTGTTCGCTTCCAAGCGGACACGCATTCGCACACACACCTCTCTCTCTCCTCTCCTCCCTGCTCTTGCACACACACAAACCGAACCGTGCACATAATACTGACTTTGAAACGTGACAATGACTGTACTATTTGCGTTACTCGTTGCGCTTTCGCTGTGTGACTGTCGGTTCCTGGATCAGCGGGGCGGCACACCTGTGCTGGTCCCCGCGGGTCAGATCAGCGCGGTTGCTGGTGGGGCTACTCTGCCCTTTTGCGTAATGGACACACAGTTGCCGAGTTTACATCTCGCGGACTCTTTTAACTTTATGAAGTTGCTTCGACTTTTATGCATTTCGGTATTGAAATGCCATTTTATAGGTCCTGAGAAATTTCTCTCTGCTCTTTTAATTAAACCTAAGAATGATCATTCCGTTTCGACATGTAACACTATCAAGCGAAGGTATTTTATCCTCTTGTTGCTGTTACTCTCAGGCAACGTTCATTCAAACCCTGGACCTGTTTTTAATAGTATAAGCACTCCTGATGAATTTAAAGCTAGAAGTGGTCTTGGTATTCTCCATTTAAATGTTCGTAGCTTGCTCCCAAAAATGGACATGATTAGAATTTGGGCCCATTCAACCGATACAGATATTTTGGCCGTATCTGAAACATGGCTTACTAAATCTGTCTCAGATAAGGATATTTGTATTAAGGGCTATAATGTATTTCGCTGTGATCGCCTGAGGAAGGGTGGTGGCATAGCAATTTATATCAAAAACAAATTCCATACTAATTTAGTTACTACTGTGTCCATTTGCAAGCAATTTGAACTCCTTATCCTGAAGCTTGAGCTCACTCAGGGTCAGTTTCTCAACATCATTGGATGTTATAGACCACCGTCAGCCTGTTCTGAAGCCCTATCTTCTTTAGCGCAATATGTATCTAGTTGTGATTCAAATGAGCTTCTTCTAGTTGGGGACCTAAACTGTGATTGGTTGACTTCGGCATCAGATAGCCTTAAATCTGTATGTGACTCTTTTAATCTCACTCAATTAATTGATGGTGCAACTCGCCCAAACATTAAATGTCCTGAGAGATCAACACTACTTGATTTGATTCTGACAAATGCTCCTCATAAATTCTCAGGCATAGGCATCTTTGCAAATGACTTGAGTGACCATTGTGTCATAGCAGCAGTCAGACAGGCTAAACTCCCCAAAACCAAGCCTCGACTTCTTGAGAAAAGGGACTTTAAACATTTTTGTGAGCAAGCCTTTTTTCATGATTTATCTGCCTATGATTGGAAGAAAATTTCTCTCATTGATGAAGTAGAACTGGCCTGGAAGTTCTTTTATGATGGTTTCTTGAGTATGGTAAACAAGCATGCTCCATTTCGTAAATTTAGAGTGAAAGGTAGAAACAATCCCTGGTTTTCTCCCGAGCTGAATAGTCTTCTTAAAGAAAGGAATGTAACCTGGGCCAAAGCAAGGCAAAGTAAATCTGAGGCTGATTGGCTCAACTTTAGACAGCTTAGAAATCGCTGTACCTCTCTTATTAAAAGAGCTAAATCTGAGTTTTATCTCTCAGAAACCACAAAAAATCTAAATGACCCTAAGAAGTTTTGGAAAGTAATAAAATCCTCCTCGGGTCATGTATCCTCCACTGAACCCCCTACATGCATTGTTAAAGACTCTTGCACTGTAACTGACAAATCAGAAATGCTTAACTGTTTTAATGAACATTTTATCTCTGCTGGTTTTTTATTTGAATCTGTGTATCCTAATTTGAAAAATTCTGATTCTGATGTGCAAGATGATATTGCTCTGCCTGTATTGTGTGAACCTGTTGATGGCCCATTTCACTTTATGCCTGTATCTGCATATGAGGTCCATAGAGCCTTAAAGCAATTGGACACTAAGAAATCAGCAGGTCCTGATCAGCTTGATCCGTATTTTCTTAGACTGGCCGCAGATTTCATTGCTGAGCCTTTGTCAACGATTTTTAATATCAGTCTTCTTAGTAACGAGATCCCAAAAGTTTGGAAATCTGCCTTTGTTCTCCCCCTGCTAAAAGCGGGGGATCCCTCGAACGTAAACAACTATAGGCCAATTTCGAAACTTTGTATTCTAGCCAAAGTCTTTGAAAAGCTTGTCAGCAATCAGCTAAAAGAGTTTTTAGATGAAAATAGTATTTTATCTAAATATCAATCAGGTTTTAGGAAAAAGCATAGTACTGTTACTGCTGCCCTCAAAGTATTAAATGATATAATTGAAGCTTTAGACTGCAAGAAAGTGTGTGTAGCACTCTTTATTGATTTATCAAAGGCATTTGACACGGTGGATCATAGCATTTTGGTAATCATGCTCCGCTCTATCGGCTTATCTGAGCATGCAGCAGCCTGGTTTACCAACTACCTAACGGATAGAACACAATGTGTTCAGATGGCAGGGTCCACCTCCTCTTTCTTGACAGTTGCAAAGGGGGTGCCTCAAGGCTCTGTATTAGGACCTATATTGTTTTCCATTTACGTCAACAGCATTTGCGAAAATTTATCAAATGCTATGTACCACTTTTATGCTGACGACACTATCATCCATTGCTGTTCATCAACTGTTGTACAGGCCTTAGACTTTTTACAGTCTGCCTTTGATATTGTTCAGTCGCGCCTGCAGAAATTGAAGCTGGTCTTGAATACAGATAAAACAAAAGTCATGCTGTTTTCCAAAGCTAGTGAGCCACAAGATCTCCCTGTTTTAACCTCCCATGGAAAAGTACTTGAACTAGTCGCAAGTTATAAATATTTGGGCATTCACATTGATCGCCGACTGTCTTTTAAGTCCCATATCTCAAAGTTAGTTTCTAAGCTCAAGGTAAAGTTAGGTTTCTATTTTAGAAATAAATCATGCTTTTCCCGTGGAACCAGGAAATATCTTGTGTCATCGACCTTCTTACCTCTGCTAGACTATGGTGACCTCCTGTACATGAACGCTTCTGCTCAATGTCTGCATTCCTTGGACTCTGTGTATCACTGTGCCTTGAGATTTGTCACTGGATGTAAACATCTTACTCATCATTGCACATTGTATGAAAAAGCGGACTGGCCATCCTTATATGTACGCAGGAGTACCCACTGGTTGAGCTTTATATACAAAACTCTCCTTGGTCTGGTCCCTACCTATCTGTGTATATATCTCTTCAGAAATCAAGAACATTATAACCTCCGCTCGCAGGACACGTTGCAAATGAATGTTCCGCGTGTTCGTACTGAGTTGGGCAAAAAAGCGTTTAAGTATGCTGCCCCCTCTGCCTGGAATACTCTCCAGAAAGACTTAAAATTACAAGAACTGGTCAGTTATGATGCTTTCGTATCGATTTTAAAGGACTTAGAACGCGAAAGTATGGGAACTTGTCATTGCTTTTAATTCAGTATCTGTGCCCCCCCAAACCTGCTTTTAATTTCTTGTTATTTTGTATTATGTCTGTCCTTGTGTAGGAACGTATGCTTGTGTCCTTGTGCTGCCCTCTTGGCCAGGTCCCTCTTGGAAAAGAGATTCCTTATCTCAATGAGGTCACCTGGTTAAATAAAGGTTAAAAAAAAAAAAAAAAAAAAAAAAATGAGTGCATCAAGCAGTGCAAGGTGAACATCAACAACAGAACCGAGCTGCAGAGCGACATCAAGCGGATCGAGGAACAACTGAGCTTGGCGCTTACAAAGCTGAAGAACTCCATGGTGAGGGACAGGAAGATGCCTCCGCGGGCTCTGAAGGCCTGGGCCAACGGAGCAGCTTTCCACATCCAGATGATGATTCACTTGGTTGAATCAGGGGGGGATCAAACCTGCGACCCGGTGGAGAGACTCCTGGCCACATACCAGAGTGACCTGAAAGAGCTGTTCACTGAACACAAGGCGCTGACACAAGAGAAATGTAGTAACACAGTCACTGCCACTCCTATGACGGTGGGGGCCATCATTCTCGATTATTTTGTGACCGAGGAGGGAAAACAATATGGAATTGACAACCGTATCAAATTTGAGGAATATTTTGAGGCTTATTATGATCACAGGTTCCCCAGCCAGAAAGATGAGATTCAGAAACACTTCACTGAAGTCAAGGAGAACCTGCCGAGGCTGGTTGGCCAAAGAGGTTCTTTTACTGTGGCCTGATAGAGAATGACAAACATCAGCACAGATGATTGATGTTGGATTTGAATCAAGCTCCAAAAGTTGTTTTTTTTCAAACATTGTTTATCCAGGGGAAGATTCTGCTGTTAAAGGGGCAATAAGTACAGCTTTTGGTTAAAAACATTTACTCTGTTTCATGTGCATCAGGCTTAGATCTTAGCTTAGCTGACTTCAGATCTGTAATACTGGAGGAAAGAAATGAATAAGATTTGTACACTTGGGTTCTTAAAGCTTTGGATGTGTATTTACTGTCTTTTTTGCTATCATCAATAAATACTTTTCTGTTCAACTGCTGTTCCTCTCAAGAAAATGATCTTCACCACCCTTCATTTTGGCAAGAATATAAATACATGATATTCATATTGACTGTAAACTTCATAGTTCACACTCAGTTGTGAATGAGAATTATTTTTCTTGGCCATGATTACATCCAGTCTTCAGGTGGTTGAATAAACTTGTTAATATAGTTTTCTTTTTTAAATAAAATAAGTGTACTATGTTAAAAACCAGGAGAAAAAATGCAGTAAATATAAAAAACATGCACGTGGCTTATAAACTGCAGTCTGTGTTTTCTCTCCAGTGAGCCTTCAATAATCATCAACAACATATTTAAATAATGTATTTTCTCTGAGCTTTTTTTAAAGGACGTTTTTTTTAAATTTCTGTACACCCAGTTCTGTACACGCCCGCATTTCTTCAGTCTGCTCTGCGGTGACTGTGCAGGACAGGATTGGTGTCGGAGGGATGAAGAAAGATGAAAGATTAAAAAAAAAGTTTTGGGCCAATAAATAAAAAGTGTTTGGTAAATTCTTTAAAACAACATCAGGAAACGACAGCGACCAACTAAACTGTAATCCGTTACTTCTCCGCGTGAATAAAATGAAAACGAAACTGTGGGAAATGGAAGAATAACAGCGACAGGCCAGCAGGAACTTCCTCCATCCTCCACCACAGACGGCCAGGGAGCAGGAAGTCTGATCGGGAACGTCCTGCAGCAGAAGATCAGCCTGGAGAAACATCAAGGTAACACTGCTGTCGTATCTGGGGGCAGGAAGGTAATGCTGAGAGATGGCGCAGTTGTTTTGCACCTTGCTTTTAAATGTCTCCTAATTTTCATTTCTTTCTATTTTATTGTAATCTTGGTTGTGTTTTTATCATTTGTGGTTAGGTTTAGGCTTATTATTATTATTATTATTATTATTATTATTATTATTATTGTTATTTAAACTTTATCATTGGACATGCATTTGATTCATTCAGTGCACCGGACATACACCGTACTGCGTAGTTCAATGGGTACAACAAGGCCCTAACGCTGCCAGGACCACTCCCGATGCGGCCACCCATGTTAGTGTAACGTGAGGGTTCGTTATGTGGTGGTTGGGTCACCCTTAATGAGAAGCAACAGCAGGACGGAGACGGATCACTTTTTCAAGCAGCACTTTACTGTTCTCTCCACACATCGGTATTACAACCGCAACACTTCCTCCTCTCTAACGCACATGTCGCTGAACTGACCAATCAGAAGCTAGAAGGACTCAGACTGAGGTAAATGTGAGGAAAACCACAGAGGAAGATTCAGGAGATTTTAACTGTTTTAAAGATGCTGATGTAAATATTTAAACATGTAAATAATAACTGTCTAAATATTGTAAATATATTTTTAGTGAATTAACTCAAATATATGAACTAAATTAACTTCTAAACCTTACATTTGGAATGCTAGTTCTGCTGCGTACATTGAAAATCCATTCATTCTTATGGGAGACAATTTTAATGGATAACGCCCCCTTGTGGACAGTGGCGGATCCGTTGGAAACATCCAACTTGCTCTTTGTTTCCAGTTGTAGTAGTTGTAGTTGTATTCTTGACTAAATTCGTGAGCTGTTTCTGTTTTTTCTTTTCTTTTCATACTATGAAATGTTTTTCTTTCGAAAAAAATGTATTGACACAAGTTCATTAAATACATACACTGTTTGAGGTCATATAAATTACACACATCTTTTGCAAATAAAGTCATAAAATAAAAACATACACATCTTTAGAGAGTAACACAATCAAATACATAAAACAGTCAAATAAATATCAATAATCTGTAAAAACCATATTCTTCAGTTTAAAACAATAAAAGCATTTGTTCTAAAACGGCTTACAGATAAAAGATATTGTTTTATGAAAAGATTGTAATGTTCTTGTGTATGTCAGTGTAAGTGTTTTTCAAGTGTCTAATAAGAACTGTTTTCAAAGTGTCATTTAAAAGGAGTGCATGAATTAAAACACAACAAACACATGATAAAAGCTCTCTTCAATGCTTTGTGCAGGAGCGGGGTGAGTCCCTAACAAGGCTAAACTCATCCCGCACCCCCGAACAGATCTGGTCTCTCGGAACCTGTTCCTGGTGCTCAGAGGAGACCCTCGCCCTTCTGCTCCTTCCCACCTGCCTCACCCGGAGAGCCAGGCCGCCGCTGCCTTGACCCTTTAGTGTGTGGGCTCCGACTCCCTGGTCCGAATGGGCACAGAGGCGATTCTTCAGCCACGGGGGGGTCTGCATGTGCTTTCTTAACAGCAGGTTTCTGGAGGTCCATGTGGCGTCTTTGGTGGCGGCCAGGGTGAGCCACTGTTTAGCAAAGTCCGCTGCCGGTATATTCCTTTGGCTCACCCATATATTTCATACTATGAAATATCTTGATTATTCATTTTAAATACTGAAAACTGGTCCGGTATTCCGACCGGCTGGGGCCCACGTTGCATTGCGGATGACGCCTGTAGAATGTGATGATTTAGTGAGGCTTTAGGTGATATAAAAACCACCTCCCACATGTTATTTTTGTGTGTTGCAGCGCCACAGAGTACTGGGGAAACTTCAACACCAAACTACTGTGTCAGTCAAACAAGCCTCTGATCGCTTTGACCCTGAAAACCAGAAGATGGGTGGCGCAATGACAAAAGAGGAGAGGAGAGAGAAGGTCCAGAAATGTTTGGATAGGTTTGTGAAGAGACTTGATAAGGGTTCAGATGTGAGAATCGATCCAACCATCCTGAAGTTCTGCGGTGTTGGATATTTGGAGAACCTCAAGCAAGACTACGAGATGAGGAAACTGGAACTAGGCGACCACCCTCAAGAATGGATCAAGAGCCTTTTAGAGAAGCTGGCTGATCTAACTTCAGTTCCTGAAGTGTCGGGCCTTCTGGCTCTGGCCATCGCCATCATCATCGACATAGTTTCAGCCACTCCTGCTGAGCAGAGCACAAAGGATGCTCTCCGTTGTGTGTTTGCTGAGGAGAAGGCCTCTGAGGTCTGGGACCAAATCGATGAGTGCATCAAGAGGTGCATGATGAACATCAACAACAGAGCCGGGCTGCAGAGCGACATCAAGCGGATCGAGGAACAACTGAGCTTGGCGCTTACAAAGCTGAAGAACTCCATGGTGAGGGACGGGGAGATGCCTCCGCGGGCTCTGAAGGCCTGGGCCAACGGAGCAGCTTTCCACATCCAGATGCTGATTCACTTGGTTGAATCAGGGGGGGATCAAACCTGCGACCCTGTGGAGAGACTCCTGGCCACATACCAGAGTGACCTGGATATGCTGTTCACTGAACACAAGGCGCTGACACGAAAGCACTGTCGTAGAGCACCTATGCGCATTTTCAGCCGTAATCCTTGTCCATTATGGCTTTTTAATACCGAGGAGGATAAAGAATATTACATTGACCCCCTTCCCTCAGAAGATGAATATTTTGAGGTTTATTATGATCACAGGTTCTCCAGCCAGAAAGATGAGATTCAGAAACACTTCACTGAAGTCGAGGAGAACCTGCCGAGGCTGGTTGGCCAAAGAGGTTCTTTTACTGTGGCCTGATAGAGAATAACAAACATCAGCAGAGATGATTGATGTTGGATTTGAATCGATCTGCAGTTATTTATCCAGGGGAAGATTCCGCTGTTAAAGGGGCAATTCCTAAAATAGCACAGCATGACTACAATAAATCTGCAGGTCGTTGCTTGCTGAGAAACTCACTCCGGTGTAGGTGTAGATTAGCCCTAACAATGTTGTTGCAATGCCTACTGATCGCCTATAGAGGTCGACAAAAATCACTGGTCGCTTAATGCCCGTTAATGCGTCGTCTTCTCCTTCATGCTTGGAAATACAACAATGTACTTGAGCTGTCTTCATCTCTTCTCAATATTAGGCTACTGGCTAGATAGTTAATGTTAGCAACTGAACTGCATATATATATATATACACAGTATATACTACATACCGACATAGAAGCACTGCTCATACAACAATGTGATTTATCATAAATTGAGTATGTGTTGTCATACAGTGCTTAAAAGATCTAGTTGTGTATATACATGAACCCGCGATGAAGATCTGGTGTGATGCCATGTGAACCTCATCAGAATACAAGAGGAGGATCATGGGAATCGTTTGCGGCTAAGATGTCAAGTTTCATAGTTATGCTTAAATGTTTCACGGTAATAAAGATTTCTTGCTTAAAAGTGACTTGACTTATTTTTTGTCTTCATATCAAATACATACTTCAAATATCTTTATCGGTATCTCAATATTTCATCCAATTATTACACTGTAGATTTAGAAAATATTACAGCAGACTTATTTGACTTTGCTGTGACATTCTTGATGTTTTTGTCTGCAGTTGTAACTCAGACCCTCCCTCTCCAGCTCCTTGTTTAACCACCTCCTCTCTGTCTGTATGATCTGTGAAGTTGTGCAAATATTTAAGCTGCTGCTGCTTTATTATTTCTGTTTCTACTTCTGTTGTGTGGTGATGAAAGACTTTGATATTTCATCTCTGAACCAAAATAATGAGTAATGCTCCCACACAGCAGCTTCAGGTGTGACACCAAAACAAGTAACAAATGAACCATAAGAAATGTTTTTGAATAATTTACATTTTTAGGGGTAGAAATTATCTCCCTAAGTATTGGGATCGCACTTCGACGCTGAAACGTCATCGATAAGCAGACGGGACGAGTTTGTTGTCGGAGATTACTATGGCAACAATGGTATTATCACAGTGACATTTGCCGTTCATCTGATGGAGATAGAAAAGCATGGACGCTCGCGATTCGTTCACAACTTATACGTTTCACGCTACCAATCGATCAAACAAGTCATCAAATAAAAAAGCCCACTGCTTCATTACCAGTCCACTTCATGACAGAATAGCGTTAGCGGTGCTCTGTAGTCTAGCAAGCCGTCCTAACGTTACCCTGCCAGTCTGCACTGATATTAGAGGAGCCGTAACAAGTGCAGCAACTTCGCTGCTGGACTTTAGTTATATTTCATCATATACCATCAAAGGGGGAAATGCGACATGTAAATATGTCAAAATGCGGGACTGTCATGCACAAATCAGCCTAAAACAATGTTGTAACGTAACGTAACTAACTAACGAAGTAGAGACATAGAGAATGCTTTTTATAAAGAAACGGTCCATAATACATTGAAACAACATTAAACTAAGATAATACCACGGTTGGAATATTTTTAAAATCTTTATTAACGAAGAAAATACTACATTTGTGGTTCACTTCGGATGGTAGCGTAGCGGTCCCCATGATCTTCCTGTTACTTCCAGAGATTCGCAGGGCATTCTGGGTAGCCCTTGGTTTGAAGTTTTTTTTTTTTTTTTTTTTTTTTTTAAACTTTATTTAAACAAACAACATTACATGAACGATGACAAACTCATACAAGAACATAATAATCTTACATTTTAAAGTCAATTCACACCTCCATGAGAAACCAACTTGAAAAATTATCACTGTGGTGTATATCACCTTTCAAAAGCAAACATACAACAGATATAGAGAAGAAAGAAAGAATGAGATGAACAAAAATAAATAATTAAAATAATTAAAATTCAAATCATATAAACAAGTAAATCCATACTAATTAAATACAAGGGGTTTAGGATAGGTTAAAATTTGCTATAAATGTGTACAATTTATTTGCATGGGGATTATTTATTTGTTTCAGACATTTTTGTAACAAGGAGAGTTCATTCTTAAGAGCAAGCCATGAGGGGGGGATTTGGCATATCGACACTTGTGTATGTAATATTTTGTAATAATAATGAGATTATTCACTAAAAACTCAGTTTTTTTATCTTTGAGGATTACTCCTATTTGAATATTTTGAAAGGACCAAAAGTCAATATTTCTGGAGCCGGACGATATCAAGTCGTGGAGAGATTTCCACAATTCTTGGACAGTCTCACATTCATAAAACAGGTGCTCAGTTGTTTCCAGATTCGTTTTACAAATATAACAGTTATCCACCACAAATTTAAATCTTCTTTTCATAAATTCATTTGAGGGATAAATGTTGTTTATAGTTTTAAAATGAACTTCTTTACACTTAGGGGGAATTGGGAATTTTAAGTATTTTGTTCGAATAGTTGATATTTCAGATTTGTTATAATCTTTAAGAATGAGTGAGCTTTTTGTTCTACCTGGATACAAGATGTTTACTAAGTATAGCTTTAAAAACTTGTTGTTACATTTTTCGTTTACGAGGTCCAGATCATCTATCTTCACTTTGTGTAAATTTGGAGTCGGTATGTTCAAAATATTGTTCTTTATCAAGTGAATAAAGACTTTTGGGATATTCTGTGAGACTTTCTTATAGATCTCATTGGAGCAACTCGTGCTATATTTAGCATTAAAATCCTTCAGTTCAAGTATGTTTCCATTTCCATCCATTATATGTATAACAGACCAAATTTGTTTTGTCATCCAGTCTTCCAAAAACATAGACCTCCCCCGACTCAATATCACCCTATTGTTCCACAATGGAACATTGTGGGGGCTGAAATTATGCTTGAACATAATTTTCCAATTTAACAGAACCTGTTGGTGAAATTTGGAAAGTTTTATGGGCAGTTTGGATATTTCAAAATCACATACTAATAGAAACTCAATACCTCCAACTTTGTTGAAAACAAGAGAAGGTAGCGAGAACCATATCTCATCATCATTCCTTAAGAAGGATCGGAGCCATTTGATCTTCAGTATTCCATTCATAATTTCAAAATCAATCGCTTTTATACCACCATCCTCATAGTCCTTTAACAAGTCTCCATTTCTGATGTAGTGATGTTTATTTCTCCATATGAAATTGAAATTTGTTCTATTAATTTCTTTTATAATTCTTGGTGGGATGGCTAGGGAGTATGCTGGATAGATTAGTCTGGATAATGATTCAACCTTGGTTAACATTGTCCTACCGAACAGCGTTAAATCCCTTTGCAGCCAGTTATTTAAAGTTTTTTTGCATTTGTCAATAGTATTGTGAATATTCTTTTTTTCCCTATCGTCTGCACATTTAGTTATCCAAATTCCTAGATATTTAATCTCATTTTTGACAGGCATATCATACAGTGAAGAATCAGAACAACTATGGATACTCATGAGTTCACATTTGTCCAGATTCAGGTGCAAACCGGAGGCTTGAGAAAAAAGCTTTATTGTTTCTAAGGCCAGTGGAATTTGTTCTTTATTTTTTAGAAAGATTGTTGTATCATCAGCAAGCTGAGTTATAATTAATTTGTGGTTGTTTATGTCTAATCCTTTAATGTTTGAATTTATAACAGTTATAGCTAGTAGTTCAGTGGCTACAATGAATAAAAGAGGTGAAATGCTGCAACCCTGCCTAATGCCTCTTTCAACCCTGAACCTGGAACATGTGCCTTCTGAGAGGGAAACACAACTATTAATATCAGTGTGTAACATAGCAATCATGTCAAGAAATGCGTTACCAAACCCAAAGTGTTTAAATGTGTTAATAATAAAAGCATGTTCGATAGAGTCAAATGCTTTGCGGAAGTCCAGAAACAACATAAAACCATCGTCCTTAATTAGGTAATTATAATCAATAAGATCCAGAACCAAGCGGATATTATTATGGATCAACCTTCCTTTAAGAAATCCTGATTGTGTTGGGCTAATTATCTCAGAGATGCCTGTTTTTAATCTTGTTGCCAAGACTTTTGTAAAAATCTTGTAGTCCGTGTTTAAAAGTGTTATAGGTCTTAGGTTGCTTAGAATTTTCTTATCTTTTCCGGGTTTTGGAATCAATTTTATTACCCCTTGTTTCATTGTTTCCATGAGCTCTTTTTGATTTATACATTCAGTTAAAGCTTGGAACAATAGGAGTTTTATATCTTCCCAAAAATGTTTATAGAAATTTGTTGTTATTCCATCTGGCCCTGGTGAGCGGTCAGATGCCATGTTTTTAATAGCACAATCAAATTCATCCATAGTTAAGTCTTCGTCACAAATTTCTTTAAAGTTATCATCAATTACCGGAATCAGATTATTAATTTTGTCAAAGAAGGAAGTGACATTTTGTTCTGAGTATGAGGATTTGTAAAGGTTACTGTAAAAATCAAAGACTTCATTTGAAATGCGTTTAGGATCTGTGCATTCCTCTCCATTGATTACGAGACTACAAACTGAGTTATATTCTTGTCTGCGTTTTTCTAACTTGCAAAAATAGGCTGTATTTTTTTCTCCCTCTTCTATCCACCTGGCTCTGGACCTCACATAAGCACCTTTGGCTTTATACAAATACATCAAATCCAGTTTGGACTGCAGGTTATTAATTCTTTCTTTTTCTTCCTCAGTCCAATTCAACTTGCTATAAAGATTCATAAGTTCTTTAACCACATTTGTTTCTTCTTCTCTTCTTTGCTTGTTTAGTTTTTTACCAAATGCAATTGAGGATTTTCTAATGCAAAATTTTAGATATTCCCATTTGGATATCGGTGTGCTAATGGCGTCGTCATTTTTGATATCCAAAATTAGTGTTTTAATAGAGTTACAGTACTCCACATTCCTTAGCAATTGGGAATTAAATTTCCAATAATCTTTAAATGTATTATTTTGGTCTCTGTTTTTTAGTCTCAGATTAATAGTACAATGATCACTTAAAGGACCATTAGAGATCATTGTCTCTGTAACATATTGTGAAATTGAATTTGATACCAACCAGTAATCAATACGTGATCTAATTTGACCATTAGGTTTGTGCCAGGTAAATTGTTTGACATCTTTGTTTAAGGTTCTCCAGATATCTATTAATTTGTTGTTATTAGTGAAATTTTCCATGATTGGGTTTCTACATTCCCTCGAAAATTTTGAAGGCCATCTATCCATCCACTCATCAGGGGTTACATTGAAATCGCCTCCAACTACCATATGATCAGTGGGAAATTTTGCATTAAGTTCCCTTATAACTGTTGATATTTGATGCAACAAGTTCTTATTTTTTTGATCATTGTTGTACCCATAAATGTTAATCAGAATAATAAGAATGTTGTCAATATTCAAAACACAAGCAACCCAATGTCCATCTTTATCCACCTTGTTACACAAGATCTTACCAGGACATCTGTTGAAACAAATGGCAACTCCAGCCGAACGGTTTGTACCATGACTACAGATGATTTTATCTCCCCATTGTTGTGACCAAAACTTAACATCAGACTCCTCAGAATGAGTTTCCTGGAGAAAGATGCAATTTGCTTGTTGCCCCTTGCAGAACAGAAAAACAGCTTTGCGCTTCACTGAGTCTTTAAGTCCCCTTGTATTGAAAGAAAAAAAAGAAATGTCAGTTTTCAACTGGAACACAGAACACATGAACAAAGTTTATGAAAAGGTTTAGGGAGGTGGAGTAGAAAAGCCTTGAGGTAAAAGTCCCATTTTTCGAAATGTTCCACTGTGTATCCATTTCTCATTCAAATGTCAGCCTCAACCATAATGCGCTTGCCTTCTATGAAACCAAATGGGCCCCTGAAGCCCGCAGCCTTGCCTTCCTTCCTTGCCTGATCAATTTTTGGCCACATTGCCTGTCTGGACTTCCAGTCCTCTTGGATCAGGTCTTCAGCAAAGCGGATCCCTTCTTCTTTACACACAGGAGAAGCCTTCGTTCGTCTCCAGATGTCATCTCTCACTGTACGTCTCGCAAACAGAATGATGATTTGTCGATGCTTGTTCTCCGTCGCTCGCCCCACTCTGTGGACAACGTCGACCGCTTCGTCCATCTTCGTCTTCAGGTCCGGAGCAATTCTACCCAGGAGCTCCACCACTTCTGCTCTGATATTTTCATTCGTTTTCTCCTTTTTTCCTTTGATGCGAAGGCACCATCTCCTTTTGTATCTTTCTTGATTCAATACACGACCTTTGATGTCATCATTATCTTTTGTGAGTGATTCAATCTGTTTTTCCAGGTGTTTTATTTTCGTTTTACACTCTTCCAGCTCCTCTGAGTTAAACTGCACTGATTTAGCGATAGCAGCCAGCATGGTGCTGTGTTGTTGCATCTGTTGACTTACTTCCACCATGCGGTCGTCAACACGTTTTCCAAGAGTGTCGATAGCTTTCAGTATGGTGTCAGTGGATGTGTTGGAGTTGTCTTCCTGAGGCGTACCTTTCGCTTTCTTCTCCGTGTGTGATTTTTCTGGAGTATTTGCAGGGGTTGTCGACAGTCTGTCCCGTTTGTTGCTGCTAGCGTTAGCTGTATCCATCGGCGTTGAATAGTCGTGCTCGCTATTCATATGGGTTTAAACGGGGGGTTTTTTTGCTGGCCCCGGAAGGTTTTTTGCTGTTTTGGTTTTTTTTCCATGTTCGGGGCTGAATTTTTCTTTTTAAAACTGTTCAGGAAATGGATTATAACTCAAAAAACTATTTACATCGGACTTTTTTTAAGGGGGCTAACGGATCGACTGCCTATACGCCATCTTCCGGAGACTCTCCCTTGGTTTGAAGTGTGCCTCTAAAAATCCCCGTTGAAGGGCTACAAACCCCTTCGGGGTTGGGCCCACCCTTGAAAATAATAGAACGCCCTAAACCCCCCCCCCCTGAACCAAAAAAAGGGGGGGAAGGGGCCAAGGGGGACGGTTTAGGGGGTATTGGGATTGGCCCTTTGATGTGTCTGGCCATGTTTAATTTTATTTCAGGGAAACCCCCCCACCAAGGCGAAAGTGTTCAGGGAAAAGTGTTTCGGGGTTTCAAAAAATGCACCTGTGCAATTTTGAGTTAAAACCAATGAGAGATTAAAGACGATCAGCATAGGAAGGGGGACGCAGTTTTAGAAAGGAAAAAAAGAGACCGGGGGGTCCAGAGGACTTCACAACAACTGCTTCACTGAGAACCGTCTTCTACAGACCGGCAGACAATCTCAGCAGGTAAGGATTGATAAAGGAGTGTAGTACAGATTACATACTGATATTATTCTCCTCTTGGTGAGATTTTCGTATTTTATTCATGAGCTATTTGTTTTTTTCTTTAAATACAATAAAATATCTTGATTATCCATTTTAAATACTAAAAACTGGTCCTGTATTCCGACCGGCTGGGGCCACGTTGCATTGGAGATGACGCCTGTAGAATGTGATGATTTAGTGAGGCTTTAGGTGATATAAAAACCACCTCCCACATGTGATTTTTGTGTGTTGCAGCGCCACAGACCACTGGGGCAACTTCAACACCAAACTACTGGGTCAGTCAAACAAGCCTCTGATCGCTTTGACCCTGAAAACCAGAAGATGGGTTCCTCAATGAGTGAAGAGGAGAGGAGAGAGAAAGTCAAAATGTTTTATATTTGGGTTAATAAGGGTTAAAGATTTAAATGACCCCCCCCAAAGTTTTTTGGATATTTGGAGAAACGCAAGACCATTAAAAGGGAATCGACCCCCCTCAAGAAGGTCAAGACCTTGGAGGCGGGTTGTAAAAGTTCCCTTTTTCGGGTTGGCCCTGGATAACGAAAAACACCTTTTTAGCAGAGAAAAGGATGTTGTTGTGTGTTTGTGAAAAATTACCCCCGGGGAAAAGATGGGCATAAAGGGGAAATTTAAAATAAAAACGGGCCCTGCAACAAAAACCCGGTAAACAAGTTTGGGTTTTACAAACTAAGAACCATTGGGGGAGGGGTGACCCCGGGGGTTTTCCAACCATTTAAATAAAATTTTCCCCTTGGGTTGAAAAAAATAAAACCGCCCCCGGGAATTACTTAAAGAACCCTATTGGTTCATAACCAAGCCCTTAAACCAAAACCCTGGTTTTTTTCCCACTTAAAACTTCCTTTTATTATCTGCCCCCCTTTTTTTTCAATTTGGGGTTTTAAATCCGGGGAAGGTAAAAATTTAATTGACCCCCTTCCCCAGAAATGTTTTTCTTTTAATCCTTCCCCCAGAAAAAGTATTTTCAGCATTCACTGGCAAAAACCTGCCATTTTCCCAAAAAAAAATTTTATATTGGGGCCTATGGGTAAAAACAAAAAAAAGATTTTGTTATTTACATCTATTATTTAACCAAAATTCCCTGTAACAAATTTTTTGTTTTCCCCCAAAATACAAATGGTTAAAAAGGGCCCTTTTTACAATTCCGCCCAAATTACCCCAAGCAGGATTTTTTTTAACTTTTCCCTTTTTAAAACCCCAAAAAAATTTCCCAAAAGCCAAAAGGGGGGCAAAAACTTAAAAAGAAAATTTGACTTTAAATTTTAAAACCTTTTGATTGAAAATTTTTTCCCCAAATTTTCAAACGTTTCTTGTCTCGGGATGACCCTACATTTGTATTTTCTGTACCAGGCAAAAACTTAATGTCCCCTTAAAAAGGAGTTTCAAATCTTCAAACGGTTTTGGGTTTTAAAACCCTCGAACCAAAACCAGCCTTTATGTCCTTTTTTTGGGCTTAACCTCAAAGAACCAAAAAAACTAAGGATTTCACAAATTTTAATAAAAAATTCTTTTCAATGTTGCAAACTTTTTTAAAAAATTAAAATTTTTTAAAAGGGCCTTTTCCGGGAAAAAAGAGGGGTTAAATTACCCAAAAAACCCAAACCTTTTCCTTTAAAAAAAAAAGGTCCTGCCATGTTTTTTTGATTGCTTTTCCCCTTTTTTTTTTTCGACGTGAGTAACCCCCCCTTTTTTCCTTGTTTTTAGATCCTTTGGACAAACTTTTTTTAATAAAAAAATTTTAGAAAGGTTTGTATGGTTGAAATCCGACGGGCCCTTTAGTGTTGATGGTGGTCAATTTTAAAGCCAAACTCCACATGGGTTTAAAAAATATCCCCTATGGGGTTTTGCTTGACAGCCTTTTTTTCCTTTTAAAGATTTAAGTATTCGCACCCACCCCCTCCAAAAAAGGTCCCGGGCGGGGTTTTTTTATCCCCTAAACTCCCTTCTGGGGGGGGGGCGGGGCTTTTTTTTGAAAATTTTTGGTTTTTGGGTTCCCCTTCGGGCCTGGCTGAGGGTGTTTTTGTTTCCCCATTTTAACAAATGGTCCATTATCTTGTTTTGTTGGGGAAATTTTCCTTCCCCCCCCCAAACCCCCCTGGGGGGGGGGGGTTTTTTGGGGGGGTTTGGGGGGGGGGGGGGGGGGGGGGGGGGTGGGGGGGGGGGGGGGGGGCCCCCCCTTTATAAAACTTAAGTGTTTAGGAAAGAATCGGTCAGTGTGTGAGACCCCAAGTGCACAGCACGAGTTGAAAAAAGGGTAAACGAAACCCGATCTTTAACAATACTGCGACCTCTTTTTGGGACCTCATGGGCCCAAAATAGCCACACCTACACAAATGAAAGTGGTTTGTCTGGTAAACATCTATCTGCAGGGAAAAAATCTGCCATCTTTTGCCATACCCTTTGGCTTTGGATTTTTCTGCAGTGGGACGCACCGGGACAGGAATTTCCTCACTCCCAGAATTAGCTGCAGGATCCAAACCTTTGGCAAAGGAGAAAGCAATAGTTTCCCCCTGATGTCCAAACCTTTTCAGTATTCCCTCAAAAGCAGATTTTGGTGGGATGTAGACGTTTGGGCAGTTTATGGGGGTGTTGGATTCCTCAGCATTGCAGCTTTTTTGAGTCGACCCCTACTTAAATCCCCATTTTGCAGCACTGGTCCAGCTTAGAATGGGGCGTTCTTTTTAAATGGTTTTTTCGACTTTTCCAGTGCTAAAATCTCTGCTTGGAACTGAGATTTTGACAGTGGGGTATACCCATTTTCTGCTTTGTTTAGATACTCCAGGGTCAGGGGGCCCCTTGTTTAAGGTTGTTTTGTATGCTGGGCATCTCTTTTTCAAATTGGTCATTTCCCGCTTGAGCCAGTATCAGTTGGTTGGTTGCAGCTTTCGTTTTTTCTTTCTTTTTGCTCAAAAGCAGTAGACCTTCTCGGAGTTAACATCCACCCAGGGCCCTTTTGAGTGATGCCGCTGGAATAGTATTCCTTATTTGCCTATTGTGTCAGCATTTTCAGTAAGCCTACGGGACAATGACACCTTTCCACCCATCTCTTTTCAGAGAGTTCACATTTTCCATTTTCTGTCCACTGATATCGGGATCCTTAAAGACGATGGTCCTTTTAAAATCAGCCTGATTGGCCATAAAATGCTCTGTCGGACCCCCCGAGAGGCACAGTCAGCGGGATTTTCTGCTGGTTAATGTAGTGCCACTGCTCCACTTTTTTTGATTTTTTTGATGACCGCAACCCGTTGCAAAAAAGGGTTTTCAACTAGTGCCTCTTTTCCCAATGTTTTCAGCACGCGTGCTGTCAGTCCAGAAAAACTGAGTCTTTTAGCTCTACGGAGCTCCTTTCTTAAAAGTGTGCCCCAGTTGAAAAGACACCACAGCGGTGTTAGCTCCATGCGTGGGTTTTGTGGTTTGTTTAAAATGGAGCCACCCGAGCCTTTCCCACAGAAGCACAACCCCCCTGCGTCACATTTGTCATTTCGGGGAACGAAACACCTTTCCATAGCCACCCGCTGGATCTGAAAAATGGTGTAGTTGTGCAGACACAATGGCTCCAAAACCCTTTTTAACTTTTTTAACATCTCCTCACTTGGGAAGTGGAAAGGAGGTAGTTTGATTTATCCCAAGTGTTCCAGAATTGTGAAAACCTTCGGGGAATTTCCTCATCCCATGAAATTTTTTTTCCCTTTGCAGTTTTGCAGAAAGTTTTTACTGGCAGCAAAACCCGGGGCGAGGAACCCTTAGGGGGGCCTATATGGAGTTACAACTACAAAACTCTCGTCTTGTAGTTCTTTCCCCTGTAACATTTACTCTGAATTTGAAAGAGCCCTGAAATCGATGTCCCACAGAAACCAAGCGCTCTTTCCATGGAAGAACATCTTTAGCAGGTCTAGCCCTAACCCCCTTAGCTTTTTCGCTCTGGGGGAACCCTTAAGAAACCGGGGTTTTTTCTCGTCCACTTAGAAAGTTTAAAGCCGCCAAGGCACAAAAGGGCCAAAAGGGCTTGCCCAGGGTGATGGTTCAGATTCATACTGATGACTTTAAACAGCATCGACGAAAAATTCCAAGGCGGCCACAGCTTCGGGTACGATCCAGTTATGTTTTCTTTCCGCTTTTTTTCACGTAGGAAAAGTTGGCGCAGCTGGGAGACGAGGGGGCCCCAAACAGGGGAAAACCCTTTTGTAATCCACCATTTCCTGTGTCGGTCCTTCCGGCCCCATAGGAAGCCCCAGCGGGTCTGTTCCTCTTCGGGAACTCTCATTGGGGTACAGGGGCTTTCAAATTTCCGCCATCACTGCAACATGGTCCTGTCTAAACCGGTCAGTAAAACCAATGAGGGAATTTGTCAGGTTGGGCCCTTGAACAGCCCCCTGTTCAGTGAAGTTTTCCCCGAAACTGGGTCACAGCAAAAACCCACGGGTTTTTTTTTTGTGGGTGGGCACCCCATGATGCGAATATACCACCTCTCCCATCCCGCGGCTCAAACCGTGTTTCTGGGACCTTTTATTATATCCTTTTTTAATTAAGGGCCCCCCAAAATAGTCTTTTTACTCCTGGTGGGGAAAGTATGTTGTTTGCTGAGTTTCTTTTTAAAAAATCAGATCGCTGCACTGGCAATTCTGTTTTTTGGAAACTGACCAGTATTTTTTGGTTGGCAGGTGAAGGGGAATAATGCCCCTCGGAATGTTTAACTGAATGGATACAGATTTGATGAACTTTTGTCTTTTTGTACATCCATTTGTAATAAGGGAGCTCAGGAAAACAACATTTTATTGCGTATAAACAAATTTTCCACTGTTCCACAGAAATCCTTTTAACTTGACATGGTGTTGCGCATTGGGGCCCCCAACCCCTTTTTCTGTTTCTCTGGAAATGGGGGCCGTTAACAGTCCACCCAAGGGTTGCTTAACTGCATAGGGCCCCAATTGTGGCTGTGAATAATTGCCATGGGTCAAATGCTTCGGGAAAAAAAATTTTTAAACGATCAGGAGCCCTATGCAGGTCGATGTGTGGCATTTCACTTCCTAAGATGAAGCCATTTTTCAATGTCTTTTCCGCTGGAAAGTTGTCCTTTGTAACTGGGATGGGGTCTTTTTGGGTGAAGACCTTTGGGAGGTTGATAAAGTTATCCCCTCAAGTCCACTGACTTCAAGTCTCTGAGAAGGCAAAATTTTCACTTTTTTTAGTGGAGCTCATTGTAGTTAAGAACAAGTTCAGCTCTTTTCCCTGAGATTTTTGCGCCTTGGGTAAAGAGTCAGTGCCCAAAAAGTGGCTGAGTTCCAGGGTCCACAAATGCATATGTTTCCACAATTTTGCTTCCTTTCTTTGCCCTTTACATAACAGGAAGTATAGCAAGAACCACTTTCTCCGGCCCCGTTCCCGGTGGTTTTCTCCCCGGTTTTGGCTTTTCAAATCATTGAAACGCTGTTTTTCTCTGAAACAGGCCTCCTCCGGCTCTTGCCTGCCTGTTCAGAAACACCTCTTTTCTGGGGAAAGTGTAGCAGTCTGGGTGTTTTTCTGAAAATATTTGGTTGCCATTTTCTTTTTGCAGTCCCTATTATGCCTTTTTTAAATAGGCATCCGAAGCAAACCACCTTTCTTATGAAACCAACTGTCCCTTTTGAGGTTTTTTTTTTGCTAATGAAAGCACTCCAAAGTGTGTGATTTCTTTTTTCAAACAAACATGGCTTGGGGAAGGGGAACATTGTTTGGGGTCCTGTCAGTCTTTTCTTGGGCATGTATTTTTCTTTTCTATTGACGGGTTACCTTTGTAACAAAGCTGCTCATTTTATGTTTTCTTTCTTGGCTTTTCTGTCCATCAAAGACATTTTCCTCCCTTTTCAGGTGCAGGCCTTTAAATCCCAAAAAGGGGTCTGTGATATCTTTTGGCCTTTTCCCGGGCCACAAAGGCGACTAACTTTGAACCCCCCCTCTCCTCTGCTCTCTTCCTGGATCCCAAATGCCCGTGCCCTCCACCTTTTCTCCCGATTTTGTAGGGAAATTTGAGATGATAACTCTCATATTTTTGGGGGTTTTCTAACCGTCCAAATTTTGTCCACATCCTCCCAAAACATTGCGGCAACTCAAAAGGAATAGTGAAAAATTGTTGAGTCCTTTGCGCCTCTGATTTTATTTGTGGCCACTTGAACACCCTTTCCATAAGTGCAGTGGCAATTTCCGTGCGTTGCCATAGCGGGGGCCTCCAAAAGGGCAGGGGGGTTCCCGGGAACCCGGTCAGAAGGGGAATGTGACAGCTTTTTTTTAGTCACGGGCTCCCTCTTGTATATTGCTCCCAAAAGTACAAATTTCTGCACTACGTCTTTTTGGAGCCACGTAAAGCTCGAATGCCCTTGAGAAAAACCTAAGTCGATGGGTCAACCCCAGAATACAGGAATACTCCTGTGAGACGAGCCAACTGCTGATGTTTCACCAGCATCTCTGTGTTGTCAGTTGCTGTTTCATGACAATTTTAAAAAGTCTTTTGTGGGGTCTCTTTGGGGGCTGGGGAAAACTTTGTTTCTGGGGAACCCAAAATGTCTTTAGCGCCTGACTCCTTCCACCCCCTTTTAAAGATTTAGGTCTACTCCAGATTTTTGAGTGACCCCATCTGGGGGTTTGTTTCCCTCACGTTGGGTTGTGTTGCGATGAACGCCTTCTTGGATGTTATCCTTCTTTAAAGGGTGAGTGGTGTGTGAGCAGCATCACAATTCATTATTGCACACCTTTATCCTGCACGTCATACCCTTTATAAATTTTAATTTTGGGATTTTGGTCACTGCTAAAGCTGTTTTTAATTTTTAAATTCCTCTTTTTTCTCTTGTAGCTGTGCCTCCTTTAACGCTAAAACTTGTTTTTGGTTTTGAGAGCGGCTGCCTTCGCTTCCGGTTTTCTCGCTTTTTCTTTTCTTTTAAACGTGCAGAAGATGTGATGACGCATGGATCTCCCCTGCCAGACTTTATTACCAGATGGTCACATTTTCACACTGTTTCCCTATGAGGGTTTCCTCTCTTCATCTGCTTGAGACTTTTTCTTTGCGAAGCTCAGCATCCTTAATCCACACATTATGTTTTCAGTAAAATCCTGGACTTTTTTCTGCCTTAGGTTTGAACCAGTTTTTTCTTGGTCTGCAAAAATTTCCCCTCTTTATTGAGATAGAGCAGAACCAGCTATTGCATTCCTTTAAATCCCCAAACGTTGTTTTGAGTACTTTATCTTTGACTTAACTTCCTCTAAGTTTCTGTATTTTTTCCTTAATTTCTCCATTTTTTTTAATTTTGTGTCAGTGCTCAGTTTAAACCCTTTGCCCTTAAAATGAGGTGCAGCCTCTCTTCCACGGATTTTCTGGTTTTGCTACCCTCTTGTGGTCCCCCCACCCGTAAAACTGCACCCCCGTCGCCACTTTCCCCCTTTCCCTGAAATTTGTCAGCTCCACTTTGACCCCAAAATGCCTCTTTTAAGGTGTAGTTTGGGCCGTAGCTGTACACACTGTCCTTTAAACCCTTAGAATCCAAATCCTTGCTCGTCCTCCCGCAACTTGTACGTCACGGCGCTAATCCCCCCGGATTCCAGCAATTAGTCCAATCCCAAATTTGTCCACTGCGCGCTGACGGGGGTTATCCCATCACAGTCCCTTATTGTGAAAGTTTTTGACTTAATAAGGGCCGTTTTTAAAATTCCATTTTACCCAAATTTAGGCCCCTTCACGCGGGGTATCTTGTTTTGACTCTGTTTTCACTGCATTAAATCCACTTTTCTTGTGAAAAAACCCCAAATTTCTCACAAGTCCCCGGAGGCAAGGTAAACGGTTTAAAAAAAACATTTATTTGGGCGTTACAAAAGCCCGGTCCTTACGACTTGAAATTTAAACCAAAAGTTACACATTTCGTTATTACTTGCTCATTGATGACCACTACCTATTTGTACTTTTTTGCGATGCACCGGTCAAAAACTTATATCGATCCCGACTTTTAAACCCCAGATTCCTCTACATCTTCACAGCAGTTTCAGCAGTATTTTCCAGCGCAAAACCCAATTTCCCCCTACGGCACATTTCACTGTGGGAAAAAACAAAAATAATATTATGGCATTATAGCATCAAGAACACAAAAACGAAGATATGATTTAAATCTAAAAATTTTCAAATACAAAATAAAAATGTACATAACTTAACTGTTGAAACTTAATTTTACCAAAATAACAATTGGGCTTAAATGGCCTTACACTACAATAAATCGCGGGCGTTGCTTTCGAGAAACCCTCCGGGGTAGGGGTAGATTACCCTAACAATTTTTTGAAACCTACTGATCGCCCTTAGAGGTCGACAAAAATCCTTTGGCCTTAATGCCCCTTTTAAAAAGGTCCGTCTTCCCTTTATCTTTGGAAATACAACAATGTACTTGAGCTGTCTTACTCTTTTCAATATTAGGCTACTGGGTAGATATTTAAAGTTAGCAACTAACGCCCTATATATATAATCCCCAGTATATACTAAAATACCGACATAGGAAGAGCCATACAACAATGTGTTTACATAAAAATTTGGGATGTGTTTTCATACAGTGTTAAAAAAATCTATTTGTATATACATGAACCCCCCCGATGAAGATTTGGGGTGATGCCAGTGAACCTCATCAGAATACAAAGGAGGGTCATGGGGTCGTTTGCGGCTAAGATGTCAAGTTTCTAGTTTTTGCTTAAATGTTTCACCGGTAAAAAGATTTCTTGCTTAAAATGACTTGACTTATTTTTGTTTTATCAAAAACTACTTCAAAATTTTCTTTATCAGTATCCAATATTTTTTCCAATTATTACACTGAGATTTAGAAAATATTCAGCAACTTATTTGACTTTGCTGTGAATTCTTGAGTTTTTTGTCTGCATTTTGTAACTCAGACCTCCCCTCCGCTTTTTTTTTTAAAAACCCCTCCTCTCTGCTGTATGGGGTAAAGTTTGCAAATATTTAGCTGCTTGTTTAAATTTTTTCTGTTTCTACTTCGTTGGTGGTGATGAAAGATTTGAATTTCTCTCTGAACCAAAAAAAAGGGAGAAAGCCCCACACAGCAGTTTCAGGGTGTGACACCAAAACAAGTAACAAATGAACCTAAGAAATGTTTTTGAAAAATTTTACATTTTTTATCGTCAATTTAAAAATCCTGTTAAAATTTTAATATAAAAAGGTAAAAAAAAAAGGCAACCAAAATGAAATCGCTCTAGAGAAGAATAAATATCATAGTTTCCCCCCCTTTTTAAATTTACCACTACACACGCTCTACATTTTTGGGAAACCCTTTTAAAAGAATATTTTAAAAACATTCAGAGAATTAAAACTTGCGAAAAAGCACACTAAAAAAAAGGGAAATAAAAAAAGAATATAAGTCTGCTTCACTGAAAACAAAACGTAACGAGTCTACGTTCAACGGAACTGCGTAACAAGAACTCCCCCACAATTCCTTGCGTTCTTCCGGTTCCAACATTCCGATTCCTAAGATGGCGGACCGGCGGCGAAGGGGGGGCCCGCGCGCCCCAGGACGGAGGAGGACGACGGCCCGGGTTGGGGTTCAGAAGCGGGAGGGGGGCCCCCCGCCCCAAGGCTGGGGGAGGAGCCCGAGCCGGCGGGAGGGGGTTATGGCTGGGGGACCGGGGGCGAAAAGCGACGCGGAGTCCGAGTGTGTAAGTGTCCGCTGGGGCGCGAGCTTGCTAAACTGGTTGCTCCATTGCTCGTGCGGCTGAGGCTCCTTTTTTGCAATTTTTTCCCGGGCGTTTTTTGCCTGAGACAGTTTTTTACTAACCGGCCATTTAGTAGTGGTATTTTTCACACATAGCCGGCAACGAGGCGTTAGTAAGTATTCAGGTAGGTTTTTGTTTAGCAGTTAGCCGCTAGCTAGGCCACGCTACATCTCCATCATGTGAGTTTGCCACGTCCAGCGCACGTTACTCATAAATCACGGAGCCACCGTTAGGATGTGAGAACTGATAACATACCCTCGCAAGCCAAAGGCTGTGTGTGATCCATGATACATCCCGCACAAACGCTGTAGGCTCCGGATAGAGATGCAGGATCAATCGATAGTCGGGTTGTGAGAGCAGGGGAGAGGCTGACTTGCCAGCCGGTCGGTCGTCGCTTAGTTCGGCTGCCCGTTGGTTCGTCTCTGCTGCTGAACTCGACGTTAACGGAGAAAAATCCCCGTTGTGATGGAACACGGTCTCGCAGGAGCTGGTGTTGTCCGGTATGGTGCCACAGTGACTGCGCGCCAGGTCAGAGACTGGCCCCCGGGCCTCGAGCGAGGCGGCAAGAGCTGCTGTGGTCAACGGTCTTTTAAACTGTAACCGACAGAATCAGTCAGTCATGTCCGTGTTGTGCTGACCGCACCCGCGCTGTTTGAGACGAACCCCCCCCCCGTTTAAACGGGAGGGGGCTGGGACGTTTTTCCCCCTTTGGGGCAGCGGCTTTTTACTTCTTTTTTTAAAAAATTGCTCGTCCCCGTTTTAAGTTTTTGCTGTTTTTTTTCGTCTGGCAACGTTAGCTAGTATTCTTTAGATATGAAAAATGTTTAGGCTTTAAATCAGTTAAATGGTAAAAAACCCCCTTTTTTTAAAACAAGACAGCCTTGTTTTGGGGGTTTTGGTGTATTTCCTTTACATACCACACGGCCCTCTTGTTAGGCAAAAAGTGAGTGTTTGTAATCAAATGTGAACAGGCGGTGATCTGTATTTTTTAAAGGATTTGTAGAAAATGTTACGCTGGCAGCAACTTGTGTGTCCCCTTTTTTGACCATTGTGGCGGTGTGGTTTAAAAAAGGCAGATCATGTAGCTTTT
>JAXDDW010000378.1:0-28649 GCA_034670385.1 Hoplostethus mediterraneus | reverse complement strand
CAGTGCTGCAGTTTGACGTAAAAAGGTCGCGCAGTTCAGAAAGAGAGAGTCGACAGAGAACGCACATCTAACTTGTCCCCGGCCTGTCACAGACCCACCGGCCCACCGGGATGAATCCCGGTTGTCCTGATTGGCCACTCCAGCATTGTCCTATCAAAGGCTTAGGATAACAAGAAAGTAAACGGTGCAAATTGCATATTTAAATTAAAAAAACAACCTCCCAAACATGCAGGAGTGTTCATGTAACATGTAGGAGTATTAATGTGGAAGCATTGTGCCAATTTGACCATTTTATGCGGGAATATTGAAGGGTATTTTTTGGCAAAAATGGAAGCTCTTGAAAGTAACGAAATGAATCTGTTCATTTCATTCAAACGTAAAAGGCTACCCGCCGAATTGACAACACGCCTTTACGAAAAGCACCGCGAAGCTTTGAAATTCTAACAGTGTCGCCCAGATCAAACTTAAATTCAACAGGTGATTTGGGCTTGGTTTTGTATAGATTGTGAAACACATCTTTCTCATTGATTCACTTGAGCCGGAGCCATTTTGATCGATCTATGATAAGTACTGTTATAGCTCAACACCATATACTACAGTTTATCTACATAATGATGTGAATTAACCGCCGTTAAATATCTCCACATGCAAGTTTTTAGAGTCCTGTTGAAGTATTCCACCACACTAGCCTTGGTCTTGTTTGACGTTGAGAAATGCTTAATATTATACGTTTCCATCAGACCTTGGAACGACTTATTATAAAATGATTTTGAATATCTCTTTGTAGTTTCTTGGGTACACGTCCATGTGTTAGAATGTCACAAAAAGCCTTGGTCACGTTATTCCCGGTCTTAGAAGTCAGACAGCGAACTTAGTCAGACATGCGTATTTTGAAAAGATGTCAACGACTGTCAAAAGATATCGCACATACTGTCAGTAAAGAAATAGGTTGGTACTCCATATACACAGTTAGGCCTCCTTTGGCTAGGGTGGTTTGTTTAACCCCAACAGTCTTGCTCCAGCTTTGTATTAAGAAGCTTGTTGATACATACGCATGTAGTGGCATTTAAAAGATCTACAGCCTCTGAAGGTAGACGCGAGGACAAGTCTTGAGTAGACCCTCCAACATCTGTCTTCGCTTGACCTGTTTGCTCAGCAACGTCGATCCCGTTCATATCCTCTTCCACTTCTCTGAGGAATGTGAGGTTCTGTCGGCCTAGGTATTCGCCATGTCCACACAGCCATGGTTTATTTTCTTAATCTTCATCATATCCACATCTTGCGGTCTCATCTTGCGGCAGTGTCTTGTTGAACAACTGCTTGCAACATATCCATGGGTCACCGCTAGTCAGACGCTGGGGTTTGATTCTTCTGACGGGTGCATTTGGAGCGACCACCGCCACATCATCGTATCGATTCTCAGGGTCCGGGCTCTGATAGCTCAAGTTACCCGACATGGGATGATCCTCGATGGGTTGTGAGGGTGTTGGAGAGGCGGCCATAGCGGTTGGTATCGGTGCTGTTGGTATGGTATGGGGAGTAGAAAGCTTCCAAATGATGACGCCATCAATCGTATTTAACCGTTTTTTTTCTTTTTTCTCTTTTCTCGCCTTCCGGTCGAAAATACATTGCTGATCAATAGGATCATAAAACAAAAACACTTTCCCACAGCACTTCTGGTGACACACAACCCCAATGACCCACGTTTGACACTGGTCAATACACACAAACACATCACATCAAAAGTACAAATGAATGGAGCCTCCACCCACATACTCGGAAATACCTCATTGTGGCAGACTGGGGGGTGTGGTTGGGTAGTTTGCGGGAGGCGGAGTTGGGCCGGCAGGCGCGTTCGCCCCGCCCTGACACCGGCTGCAACCATTGGGACTGAGTGGGATCTGATGTTGTGTGTGTGTGTGTGTCTCCCCGACAGTGAGCAGGAACACGGAGGAGGTGCGTCTCGCGGTGAGCGAGCTCATGAGAGAGAGAGAGAGGACGGTGCCCGCAGCAAGCGGAGGAGGGTGAGAGAGCCTGTGCATACTGTCTGTATATTGTGACTGTCTGTGGTGCTGCCTGTAATAAACGGCGTTGCTGTCACGCCAGACCACCTCCAAGTCTCCGCCTCTGCCTACCCGTGGTAGCATCTTGGCTACACTCATCAATAGGATCATTAAATAATTAAAAGGTCACAACATTACACATCACACAGGTCATCAATCAAAACTGTCAAATTACTGACAGGCTGTCAATCAAATGGAGGTTGATAGGTCATCAATCAAAACTGTCTTGTATTGACAGGTCATAAATCAACAGGGGGTCATAAATTTAATTTTGACAGGAGGCGTCCATTATAAACTGTCAGCCTCAGGTGCCAAGTGGTGAGTGGAGCGCAGCCTGTCCAACTGGAGTGGAGGAGAACCAATAACCAAGCATTGCCAGGTCAGGTTAATCCACTTGAGGAGAAAGGGGGAGAGGAGCTACTGTTCCGTTGATTGCAGAGCAAGACGACTGCCAGGGTGCACAATATCACATGATGCATTATAGCTGATCCGACAATGTTTCAGGAAAAAACATCATATTTCTAACTGGTGCAACCGAAAGCCATAACATTCTGCCTCTGACGAACCAACTGAAAGACACTTGGATACTGTGGTAGAATTTACGTATGTTACCTTTATATTCTTGTTTATCCCTTAGTACTGTTATCCCCTATGTTTTATAGTTGCTTAAGCTCATTAGGCCTTAGTGTATGCACTTGTTGGGTCACACATGGTGAGGCGCCGAGGTGTCTGGGTGCATGTCTTGTCAATAGTCGCATATCATAGTTGGGAGAACAGGATGTGCCTAGTCTAGATGAAGGGAGAACGACTGGTGCCTGGTAATGCAGGCCACAGGTCAGGTCAGATCATAACATAGTCGCCCAAAGAGCCGGTACCATCCAGAAAGCCCCCCATTACTTCCTTAAGCCACGTGTACCCAGATATCTGCTGCGTGTAGCCTTGTGACCTCACTAGATGCGTCAATGCTTTTAGTCCTTCCCCTAGTAGATAGCGCTTTTGCATATTCATCCCCTTTATTGTTTCCTTTAGCTATATAAACTATCATGTAATTCATGATTGACTTAAAAGGACTCCTGTCTCGATCTGAGTTTATCCAACAGATACTCTTGTGCACATAAAGAGGGAGAGTCAGCAATACCCCTGTGAAACCATGATGAGGATAACTCATCTCCCGACAGGAAGAACTATTCCCTGGGGTCAAAGGTCACTGTACAAGGGAATACAGGCCGTGTCATAATATCCAATGTATTTATTGTCCTCGCCTTCTGATGTGGGGGAATAACTATAATACAGGGAGATGTTTGAAAACCAATAGAAGCCCACACTTGACATAACATGTCAAGAGTGGACACATGATCATGTCTATGATGATGTCTATGACATCAGCGACATCAAACTGATGCTGTAGTTTAGATTTGTAGGTATTTGCAGTTTAAATGATCAAATTCTGAATTTTGAGTGTATACTTCATGCTTTTACGCAGCATTGCTATGAAGCATAGGCTACTGCAGAGGCTCAAACCAGAGAGCTAAAAGCAGCCATGGAAATAGCTTGGGGTTCCTGTCTGAGTCATGTTCCAGTCTGAGGGGGAAAAGTCCCTCAGCCCCATCACACAGTCCAAGGACATAATGTGTGGTATTGTTACGAAAAGCCTTCTGGCTAATCTAACAAAAGGTGTTTTCATGGTGAGATATGGAATGTCGTGAAAAAGGAAGAATGCTGGCTGAAGGAATGATGTTTGCTGCAGAGCTCACCAGTATGGAGGAGGCCAGCCCAAGTCTTGGCTTCAGCTGGAGCGACCAGCTCTTGCGTCTCCTCTGGTGTCTTCCAGTCAGTTTAGTATAGTTAAATCATTTAAAAGTCGTAAATAGAAAACAAAACAATCCGGGCAGGCTGAAGAGCATAGCAGTCACTCACAAATTGGTAGGCCTTTATTCACCTCCAAGTGAGCACCATGTGCTCACTCACCATGGCCGTACACAAGAGGAAGAGCCCCAGTTCAAACCTCCCTCTTAAACTCAGTCAAATCACATGATCCCACAGTGAGACTCTGCTACCATCCTCAGCCAGCATTGAAGGAAGAGAGAGAAAGATGTGTGCCTAACACTAAATCCCAATCCCTTATTTGTACCCATACCCCTTCAGCTTGGCCCTACCCAACAATGGTATTATCACAGTGACATTTGCCGTTCATCTGATGGAGATAGAAAAGCATGGACGCTCACGATTCGTTCACAACTTATACGTTTCACGCTACCAATCGATCAAACAAGTCATCAAATAAAAAAGACCACTGCTTCATTACCAGTCCACTTCATGACAGAATAGCGTTAGCGCTCTGTAGTCTAGCAAGCCGCTCCTAACGTTACCCTGCCAGTCTGCACTGATATTAGAGGAGCTGTAACAAGTGCAGCAACTTCGCTGATGGACTTTAGTTATATTTCATCATATACCAGCAAAGTGGGAAATGTGACATGCAAATATGTCAAAATGCGGGACTGTCATGCACAAATCAGCCTAAAACAATGTTGTAACATAACTAACTAACGAAGTAGAGACATCGGCATTTTAGCGATTTTTTTGTTATGCTTGTTATAAAGAAACGATCCATAATACATTGAAACGACATTAAACTAAGATAATACCACGGTTTCGAATATTTTTTACATCTTTATTAACTACATTTATGGTTCACTTCGGATGGTAGTGTAGCGGTCGCCATGATCTTCCTGTTACTTCCAGAGATTCGCAGGGCATTCTGGGTAGCCCTTGGTTTGAAGTGTGCCTCTGAAAAATCTCCGTTTCGAGGGGTATCCTGCCCTCGTACTTGGCCCTACCCCTCGGTCAATAGAGTATTGGGACAGCCCTACCCCTTCACGTGAACGCGCAAAACGGAGGGGTAGGGCCAAGGGGTGAATTGGGATTCACCCAATGTGTGCTGGGTTTTTTTCTAGCCACACACAGGCTTTATCTTCTTAGTGTTTTATTTTCCTACCTTTTCACCATGTCTGTGGATTTTAAGGACCTCCGACTGTAATTCTGTCTCAGGGCTCAGTATTTTAATTCTGAGAGACTGTGACAATGCGGCCCGCAGCCGACATCGCATGCTTTATTTGTTTCCCCTCACATCCATACCTTTTTATGTGTCCTTTCCGCTCTATATCATTTATCGTTCATTGTCCAGCTATTCCATCTGACTATACGTTGCATTCCCTGTGTTGTGTGTTTGTTCCGTGTGAATTGAGTGTGCGCAGCTTAGTTTACACAGCGTCTTTCATTAAACTTATGTTTATGTTTATCCATATTCCATAACAGTGCACCCCATAACCAGGATTGATGTAACCTCAACACATACATTAGTTTCAATCATTTAGTCACCACTTCACAAGATCGGCGTTTATCACCCATTCATTCACACTAGTAGTTTCAGCAAGTGCAGCCGTCGGGACAAAACCTGTTGCAGTATTTATGGTGACGTGCTCAGGCCACTCTGTCCCGCAATAAGATGATTTGTTTTTGAAATTATGATTATGTTCCGATCTTATATTTTGTTGGAGTAAATTGACTGAGTTATGTGTTATAATTATGTCTTAGGCCTCTGTAATCGATAATTTGTTAACATGCATGTTTTTTACCTCTGTAGATTAAGAAAATGGTTTCTCCCATAGTTTGGGGAGGGCCTATAAAAGGGGTTTAGTTGTACCCATTGGGAGGCAAGGTAGGTGCTGCTGAGAGAGCACTGTGTCCTGAGTAAACCTTATTGAGAGCAATACGCTGGTTAGAGTTTGAGACTTTTCCAGAAATTATTTATTTGTCACTGTAAATATTGTGCACCCTCACTGGGTTGTTATTATTAAAGGCTTCAACTGTACAGCATCGGTTCCTGGAGCTTCATTCCACCACCCTATGCCCGTGGGCATCTACCTTCCTCACACATGGTGTCAGAAGTGGGATCCAGGCCAGCAGGGGGCTTCAGTTGAGCCATGACTTCACAACAGGGAGCTGATGACAGAGTGGCAGCAGCAGCAGCAATGGATCTGGTGGAGGACATTGCGGGGCTGGGAAGAATGCTGCAAGACTTCATGCAGGTACAGCGGGATCGTGACAACCGCTTGGAGCAAAACATCCAGCTGCAGGAGAGGCGCTGGAAAATTGTGCAGCACCAGTTTGGACAGTTGCAGGAACAGGTGCAGAAGGGTCGCCCAGAACCAGAGGAGTGGTTTGAGGAGCCGAGGCAGCTGGCACAAGGAAGTGTGTCTGCAGGGGTGCCATCACGCCCTGTCTACCCAACCAGCGTCACCTGCTCGCACCGAAGGGACAATGAGAACCATGTCGACATGGATTAAAGGTCCCAAGATGCCACCTTTTCGAGATGATGAGGATATCGAACATTATTTAATGACTTTTGAACACATAGCGCTGGCTTGCCATTGGCCTAAGGAGGAATGGGTGTTGCACCTGGTTCCACTCCTGACGGGAAAGGCTAGAGCAGCCTATGTTGCAATGGACATTGACGAAACCTGGGACTATAACAAAGTCAAAGGTGCAGTACTTCTCAAGTATGAGATTAGTACAGAGACATATCGTCAGAGATTTCGCTCTGGGGTTATTGAAGATGGCAAGACTCAAGGATTTATATGAATAATGGATTATACCCAAGAGTCGGACTAAGGAGGAGATAGGCGACACTATCATCCTCGAAGAGTTCCTGAGAGTCATCAACCCCGATCTGCGGACCTGGATCAAGGAACGTGACCTGGCTACGTCCAAGGAAGCTGCTGACCTGGCTGAGTCTTTCATCGCCATTCAACACACTTCCAGAAGGTTCCAGTTGGGGAAGACTCTCACCTCAGCCCCACCATTGGGTAAGTCTGTGGGTGGTTATGAGCGTGGTTTTAAGGGGTACACAAAAACACCAGACACCTCTAGCTACAGTCATAGGCCCACAGAGTATACCAAAACACCCAAGTCCAGGATAATCTGTCACAATTGTGGTCAGGCGAAGGGAGAGTGTCCAGTCAGACAGACCAGCAAGATTAACCTGTGCTTTGTACCAAGGCAGAAAGGTGGCAGTCAGGAGCACATTTGTAACTCATCAGACAGTGTCACGTACGTGCATATAGCTGGTAGGCCTTGGCGAGCTCTGGTTGACACAGGTAGCAGTCAGACACTGGTAAGGGAGGAATGTCTTCACAAAGATCTAGTAGGCTATGGGGGTAAGATTAGAGTGCAGTGCATATATGGTGATGAGGCCGAGTACCCTACAGCTGAGGTTGATGTGCAGGTTCAGGGTCAGCCCTATTTACTTACCGTGGGGGTTATGCAACACCTTCCATACCCAGTTGTCCTAGGGAGAGATGTGCCCATTCTCTTTGACTTGCTACAACCTGTACAAGGGGAGACTGAGCCTGAAGACCAGGAAGTTATGTAGTAACCAGATCTCAGGCTGAACAAGCAGATTCAGACAAGGGGTGGGAGGAGCTACCTTTTGCTGGGAAAGAGAGACAGGAAAAGAAGACGAGGAAGCAAAAGAGGCAAGGTAGGTGCTGCTGAGAGAGCACTGTGTAAACCTTGGTTAGAGTTTATCGGTTCAAGTTTTCTTTTTTTCTCTTTTCCAGAAATGATTTATTTGTCACTGTAAATATTGTGCACCCTCACTGGGTTGTTATCATTAAAGGCTTCAACTGTACAGCATCGGTTCCTGAAACTTCATTCCACCACCCTATGCCCGTGGGCATCTACCTTCCTCACAGAGACTCTTCTGGTACTTCATGAGTAGTGCCTATTCATTTCATCAAGGGACAAATACCACATTACAACTACTCTGATACAGTTTTCAGTTGTGTGAGGATTCTCTGTCTGCCTTTGACATGGGGTGTAGAAAGGCACTACTTATTATGGGTAAGTAATTCAATGTGTTGCATATTTTGTTACATAGCTGCAACAACATGACTCCCCTACCCTAACCTTCTTGGCCAAATTGATGTAAACCAACTCTCAGGACAGTTCCTTGGCTGGAGGACCATACCTGTGCTATCAAAAGTTTTATTTTTGTTACGGTTGCCCTTTTTCTTTCTCTCTCTCTCTCTTGCTCCCTCCCAGGTGCAATCAACGCAATAGGATACACCTGGGAGTGGCCTGATATAAGGAGAGCCTGTTTTGCCTGTTTGCATGTGCCATTGGTGCTTCTTTTTGGTTTGCAGCCGGGCACATTCCCACCATCTTACGTTGAGGTTACTGACGTCTACATATCCATTTCTACCTACATATCCATTTCTACCTACACCTCCCACATGACAAGGACATTTAGAGTATTATTTAAATAAATCAAGGTTCCTTTTTGCACCTTACCTTTGTTGTTCGTCTCTTTTATGTTATGGCTTGACTCGGGGGAATCTAGCCGTAACAATTTACATATGGAGGATTTGATGTTAATGTTTAATATAGTAGTTAGTTAAAAATATTTTTCTGATACAATTACTGCAAATCATCGAAACCCTAAAGTTCTATTTAATACTATCAATAGGGTTGTCAATGCTGCACTGCCTAGTATTACTGACCACTCTCCTGCTGAATGTGAGTTTTTGCCCTAGTCTAAAATTGCAGACATGTACCTCCCAAGCATGAGATTTGCATTTGATGCTGTTTTTCCTTTTATTATTGCAATTATAAACTGCTCATTGGTTACTGGCCTTGTGCCATCATATTTCAAACGTGCACTTATCCAGCCTGGACCCTTCCATTCTTAGCAATTACAGACCTATTTCTAAACTCCCATTTCTGGCTAATTAGTTAGTTAACCGTGTACATGAGAAGTAACGATTTATATGAAAAATTCCAATCTGGCCAATCTATTCTAATCTACATGTCACGAGGACCAGAGACTAGGAACCAAAAGCAGAAGCACACAAAGGCAGAAAAAAAGCTTTACTGAAGTTATCTCAAACATCCAACGCTCCTTGAGCGTAACATAAACAACCAGGCAAAAACACTAACCAAAACTGAGAAAACTAAGCACTGAAAGAGAGCAGAGAGGCCATACCACAGGTGCACCAAATCATCAATAATGAGCCTCAATAGCTGGAGCTACTACACATGACACTACATCCTCAATCAACCTGTGGGGTAACCCAATCCTCCATCCTTGGTCCGATTTTGTTTTTATGGGCTCCCTCTTGGCCACATAATTCATAGGCATAATATCTCCTTTCACTGTTATGCTGATGACACTCAGCTCTATAGGTAATCAATAAAATATTGATTTGGAATTTTACTGGGCCAGTGTCAAGAATCAAGAACTGGAATACTATGCTGACTGTTGTACATTCACAGGTCAGCAGATACAAAAATCCCCTTATTTGTGAATTAGACATCATCTGATAAAAGCATAACTGAACAGCAGTTCAACATTCATTCAAGTGTTCATTGGCTTGACTGGTACTTTGAGGGAACCCCAAGCTGGAGAGGATCCCCTAGAGGGGCGGGGGAGGTAATGTGCCAAGTTGGATGGGTAGGGCTGGATAGTGTTAGCATTTTACAGACTCTGATGTCATTTTCGATTCTCCTTATCGAATTGATTCTTTATGGATTCCTATTAGATAGATTGTCAGAGGATAAAGACTACATACAGTTTCCATGGAGATGCTCTGACATTGAAATATGTCATTGTTTGCAATCAGTGGCTCAAGAGGAATCAAGAGTACAGGGGCTTATCGGTTCTGATGAATTGGGCAATTTTGAAACGGGACTAAATTGATAACCAGCCCTACTTGTCAGGCATCCCAGAATTCCTTGCAGTGCCGGATGTGGTTTCTGGGTGATGTTGTGTTGGGGTTGCTTAAATATAACATTGCCAATTTCTCTCCACAGGATTATTATGTATGCTGAAGAGAAGTATCTCCAGTTGTGCTAAAGGCTACCAAACAGACCATCAAGGTGGTTGTGAAGGTAATAATCAGCCATGACCTCTGACCTTAACCATCCATTGGTACAATCTTCCTTCTGTCCGTCAATGCTCAAGTATGGCTTGTACTGGCTTGTACCAAAACACTCAAAGGAAGTGATGTTCTTATTGATTGTACTGCTGACTGTGTACTCGAGTTTAAAGGGAATAGTCTTTAACAACATTTCATTTGTATAGGCATTTGGTGATGCTGTTATTCAGATTGCAACAGCAGGTTAAGAAGTGCAAGGGTCAGAGCCATAGTGCCTTGACAATCTAGTGACCACACAATGATCATGTTGGACAGAGGGGTTAGAAGAAGAGTGGAGAGGTAGAAGGGATTTTTATGATACATTCACTGGAACCATCAGAGTAAATGTAATTGCTTAACTTCTTTTACAGTCTACCCATGTGTAGTGATCATGTGAACTGCCCCGACAGGGCAGTGATCTAGTGAACTCCCCACTGATGTCAGGACAGCTGAGTCAGCCATCTTTCGCCGCAGGCTGAAAACCCACCTCTTCCCTTCCTCTTAGCCTTGCCTATTTGTCGTCAGTTATTTGTCTTAGCTCTTGTTTATTTGGTTCACTTATTTGTCTAATTTGTTTAAGATAAAGTAGGTTGCTAACTTATTGCACTCTTACCTTAACACTAGTGTAGCCAAGATGCTACCACGGGTAGGCAGAGGCGGCGACTTGCTGCTGGTCTGGCACAGTAACGCCGTTTATTGGCAACACCACAGACACAAATGTTCTGACAGTATTTGCGGGCTCTCTCGTCGTCCTCCGTGTTTCTGCTCACTGTCCAGAGACACACACACAACAGATATCAGGTCCCACTCAGTCCCAATGGTTGGAGCCGGTGTCGTGGCAGGGCGAACCCGCCTGCCGGCCCGACTCCGCCTCCAGCCTCCAGCCAACTGCCCAACCACACCCCCCAGTCTGCCACAACTAGTTCTGCTCTTAGTTGCTTGTTTAGGAAGGAAATGCACTTATGATTTCTGGTGACTTGTAGATTTCTTGCCTACCTATGTTGAATACACTTATTGTAAGTCGCTTTGGATAAAAGCGTCTGCCAAATGACTGGAATGTAATGTCATGTAATGTAATCATGAATCATTCCATCAGTATTGTTGTTGCTTACTGCATTTGTATGGAAATCTACAGATGTGAATGAGTGTGAGACTCCTGAACAGTCATGTGGGAACTACGCACACTGCTTCAACACGGAAGGGAGCTACTACTGTCAGTGCTATCGTGGGTTCAGAAACCGTAACGGGGCAATCAACTTCACTGCCTTAACTGGACAGTGCCATGGTAAGTGTGTGTGTGTGTGTGTGTGTACATGTCTGTGGTTGTGCTCTGTGTGTGTGTGTGGGGGGTAACATGCACATGATTGATGATGTCTCCTGCTCGTTACTGTCCTCTCCTACTTCGGTCAGACATCGACGAGTGCAACAACAAGGCATGTGGTTCCAATGCCGACTGCACTAATTGGATGGGGTACTATGCCTGCACCTGTCAGTCAGGATACCGCAGGAGCAGCAGTGCCATCTGCACAGGTGAGGCTGTGCTACCTGTATACCTACCAATACTCTTTAAAGTGTGCTGGTGCAGAGCAGGTTACTAACAAGGACTAACAAGTTCCAGTCATTAGAAGTTTCAGTCCAGACTTCATTCATGCTCTGGTTCAAGATTCTTTATTTGTCATATACACATACAGGATGTGCAGTGAAATGGAAGTGGCAATGCTTACAGAATAATACAGAGTAAAAAACAAAAGAGCAACAACATTTACAATAAAAATAAGCAACAGTATTTACTGTAATATAAATAAGGCATCTGAAAAAATATGAAAATATGTGTAGTCGCGATCTGTGTGTGTGTGTGTGTGCGCATAAGATAGGCAGTGTGTGTAACTTGGTAGGCCCTTATCCTGGCACCAGAGTACAGGCCAGCCACTTCCTCCAGGTAGGCCTTCTCATCGTTGTCGGAGATCAGGCTCACCACCACTGTGTCATGCGCAAACTTGACGATGAAGTTGGAGCTGAACCTGGCAGGGACTGTGTACAGAGAGTACAGTAGGGGGCTGAGGACGCAACCCTGGGGGGATCCTGTGTTCAGGGTGAGGGGGTTGGAGGTGTGTCTGCCCACCCTGACCACCTGGGGCCTGGCACACAGGGGGGTGTTTAGTCCCAGCTCAATCAGTTTGCAGTAAGTGGAAAGTGAAAATGTGTGTGTGTATCTGCTTACGTCGTAGCAGAGGAAGAGACACCAATTTCAGTCAGTTCAGTAGCCTCAATATACCACAAGGCAATGCAGCCACATGTGTTTTGTGTAGGGGGTGCCAAGGTAAGAGAGTGTGTGTGTGTGTGTGTGTGTGTGTGTGTGTGTGTGTGTGTGTGTGTGTGTGTGTGGTAACATGCACATGATTGATGATGTCTCCAACTTTTGTGCAGACATCAATGAGTGTAACAACAAGGGGATCTGTGGTTCCAATGCCTACTGCACTAACCTGATGGGGAAATCCACCTGCACCTGTCAGCCAGGATACACAAACAGCAGGAGCAGCAACAATGTCAACTGCATAGGTGAGGCTGTGCTACCTGTTTACCTACCAATACTCTTTAAAGTGTGCTGGTGCAGAGCAGGTTACTAACAAGGACTAACAAGTTCCAGTCATTAGAAGTTTCAGTCCAGACTTCATTCATGCTCTGGTTCAAGATTCAAGAACTTTATTTGTCACATACACATACAGGATGTGCAGTGAAATGGAAGTGGCAATGCTTACAGAATAGTACAGAGTAAAAACAATATAAAAGAGCATTTACAATAAAAATAAGCAACAGTATTTACAGTAATATAAATAAGGGATCTGAATAAATGTGAAAATATGTGTAGTCGCTATCTGTATATCTGTGTGTGTGTGTGTGTGTGTGTGTGTGTGTGTGTGTGTATGTGTGTGTGCGCGCGCGCGTACGCACGTGCGCATAAGATAGGCAGTGTGTGTAACTTGGTGAGGGTCCTGGTGAGGTCAGAGGTCACAGTCCTGATGGTCTGAGGAAAGAAACTCTGTCTCAGTCTCTGTTTTGGCTGCATGACTGCGGAGGCGCTTGCCTGACCGCAGCAGTTGAAACAGTCCGTTGTTAGGGTGGTGAGGATCCTTCATGATCCTACAGGCTCTGGTTCTGCACCTCCTGGTGTACAAGTCCTGCAGGGTGGGGAGTGTAGTTCGAATCTGCAGAGCCCTCCTATCCTGAGCGGAGCTGTTGCCAAACCAGGCAGTGATGCTTCCTGTCAGGATGCTCTCTACAGCTCCAGAGTAGAAGGACTGAAGGATCCTCGGGGAGACTCTGAATTTCCTCAGCTGCCTGAGGTGGTAAAGGCGCTGCCTTGCCTTTCTCACCAGAGTGTCTGTGTGTGTTGTCGGTGTCAGATCCTCAGTGATGTGGACTACTAGGTATTTATACCTGCTCAACCTCTCCACAGTAGTCCCACTAATCCCCAGTGGTCTGTACGTCCTCTGTTGTTATGCCCTCTTAAAGTCCACAATCACCTCCTTAGTTTTGGTGACATTCACAAGGAGGCCCTTATCCTGGCACCAGAGTGACAGGCCAGCCACTTCCTCCAGGTAGGCCTTCTCATCGTTGTAGGGGATTGGGCCCACCACCACTGTGTATCCACAAAGTTGATGATGAAGCTGGAGCTGAATCTGGCCACACAGTCATGTGTGTACAGGGAGTACAGTAGGGGGCTGAGGATGCAACCCTGGGGGGATCCTGTGTTCAGGGTGAGGGAGTTGGAGGTGTGTCTGCCCACCCTAACCACCTGGGGCCTGGCACACAGGGGGGTGTTTAGTCCCAGCTCAATCAGCTTGCAGTAAGTGGAAAGTGAAAATGTGTGTGTGTGTGTCTGCTTACGTCGTAGCAGAGGAAGAGACACCAATTTCAGTCAGTTCAGTGTGTGTGTGTGTGTGTGTGTGTTTGTGTGTGTGCTAACATGCACATGATTGATGATGTCTCCCACCTTTGTGCAACTTCTCGTTCCGGTCCTCTCCTACTTCGGTCAGACATCAACGAGTGCGACAACAAGGAGATCTGTGGTTCCAATGCCTACTGCACTAACCTGATGGGGAACTACACCTGCACCTGTCAGCCAGGATACACAAACCTCAGCAGCAGCAATGTCAACTGCACAGGTGAGGCTACCATTACCCACCATTAATCTTTAACGTATGCTGGTGCAGAGCGGGTTACTAACAACTAACGACTTAAGTTCCAGTCATTAGAAGTTTAAATCCAGCCTTCATTGATACTCCGCTCTGGTTTTCTCAGAATGTAGAGTGGAGTTTCGTGATAGGTGCATTCAGTTCATATCTCGGAAAAGGGCAGCTTAATCTGACATAAATCATCTCCCCAATGGCACCAACACCGGAGGAACGTCAATCATTAATTCCGGGTCTGTCTCTGCTCCTCCATAACCAGACATAGATGAATGTGAGGAAGATAAAACGCACAAAGAAGAAGTTTGTGGAATGAAGGGGGTTTGTGAAAACCTTGACGGGAGCTACTGGTGCAAGTGTCCGTCCAGATACACCAATTATGGCAATGAAAGGACTCCATGTTCAGGTGAGTTGTGTACCATAATACACTATTCTTCTAGTATTGCCTTTTTGTTTCTTCATATTAGAGCTTTCATTTCCTCCTATTATGTGCATGATGAAGCCAAGAATCAACGAGATATATGCTGTATATTTTTGGGTGTTAAATCGTATATTTTTGGGTGTTAAATTGTTATTCGTTTGTCTGACAAGTGTCTGACAACATTACTGATAGGATCCCTACAGAAATAGAACTTTTTTAACCAGACGGTGGACAAAGGTAGTCTATAGCGAGAGGGTTCACTTGTTGCAGGAAGAGGACGGTTGTTTACACCATCCACCAGGTCTATTTCTGTTGCGATCCTTTCAGTAATGTTGTCAGACACTTGTCAGACACACGAATAACAATCTGAGCCTGTCAGTGCGACTGCCCGCTGAGCCGATCTACCGGGGCAACTCCGAAACTTTTGGGATCTAGTTTGCGGTATGATAGGCGATTTTGTGGATATAGAGGCCAGGTTGAAAAATCCCGGAATTACCCTTTAAGATGCTGCTTAGTTTGTGTTTGTCTACGCTAACAACAATTAAGGGCGTCATGAGTTTGTGTTTTGCGCTGTTGCTTCGTTACGTTGAATTAAGTAACACTCTTCTGTGCCATCTTGCGTAGTGACTCTGTTGTGTGTGCTGAAACGTTTCCTCTGTTCCATCTAGAGCTGAGGTGTGACCACTTCAAAGCAGACAGCTCGCCTGCACAAGTGAGTTGCATGTTTAGTTTGTTACGTGCAGAACAGAAGTATTATGTGAACGTAATAATCATGAATTCTCATTTGTCCCCCTTCAGATAGGTCAGAGGTATTGAATGGCTGCATCGCTCACATCTCAACACATGTTCTCTTCCTGTCTCTCAGTCTCTTGCAGGACTGACAGATATCTTGTCCCTGATGAGGAAGAGCTGTTTGGCTCTGTCTAACTCATCTGGTGAAGTGGAGACCACTGGAGATGTGCTACTGGAGGTAGGAAACATGGGTATAAAACACACATGCTCACACACACACACACACACACACACACACATACATGCCTCTCACCTCCCCCTCCTTTTTGTGCAGACACTGTTTACAGCGACTAAAGACCTCCTGTCCTCTGGTCACCTGAATAGCAGTGAAGATGTGAGTGGGTTACTTGGTGCGATGGAGGACGCCGTGAGGCTCATCGGCCCCCAGATCAAAGGCAACCACACCAGGAAGGAGACAAATCAGACAGGTAACACCATCCATAAACTCAACATTACTTGGATGTTTGAAAAATGATAAATCGACCAGAAAAGAATGATAAAAAAATACCTAATGTCCAGGGAGGATTGCCATTTGAAATGAGTTTTTTGTTTGAGTAGTGGTGGAGCTTGTTGTACGGAGGGGAAGGACTCCACCCACTGGACCACTCCATCTGACCAATGAGGATGCTCGCCTGGACACTGACTGGAGGACAGCAACTGGGAATGGAACATATCCCGGTAAACTCTTCTCTTCTCTTCTCTTCTCTTCTCTTCACCTTCTCATTTCTTAATCTCTCCCGCAGGTTTTGCTCTTGCTGCGTTGGTGACCTACAAGAACCTTGAGACATCCGTTAACCGGTCCTTTGAGCAGATCACAGGACAGCAAAAAGATGGCGTAGATCCCTCCTTCCAGACCTTCTCTAAAGTGATGTCCGCTGTGGTGTCCAACCCAGCCACACAGCACCTTAACCCACCTGTCATCCTCACCCTCAGGCATCTACAGGTAGTCCTGCAGTCTTTTAAATGTATTGCTGCTGTTAGTGGTTTGTTAAAAATGATTAACATTACTTGGAGACCAGTTAGGCCAGAGGGCAGTGCAAGTTCCAGTAGGGGTGGGCGATAATCGTGTTTATAATCGTAATCGTCATTTTAAGTAGCCTATTAATTAATTAATTAATTAATTATGTAATCGTGGCAAAATCGTTGATTTTGATTGTTATTTAGGCTACAGGAACTAGCAACATCTATTAGCGCCAGTTAGTAAAGCAACCAGTGTGAGTGTGTGTGTTCGTGTGTGTTCGTGTGTGTGTGTGTGTGCGCGCATCAGACGTAACATCACTTTCCCGCGAATGAACGGGCCAAATACTTTCCCCAATACTGCGTTCATGAACTGTCCCCTTAAAAAAATACTACGTGGTATTCAGTCACGTCCCTCCGGCCCGTCCAGTAACGCCGTTGTTACGGTACGGAGGTATCTGGACCCAAAATGCAGACCACAGGGATGAGATAGACAGGAGGTATGGGAAACAGGGGATTTATTCGTGAGACAGCAGGTAGTGAAGAGGTGAGGGGTGCAGGAGCCAGGCTGGGGGAACCGGGGTTGCGACGAGGCCGGGGCGGAGGAGGCAGAGAAGGAGCAGGCAGGGGAGGCAGCTGGAGATGGAGGGACAGGGTAGACCGGAGGGAGGACGAGGAGCCGGGGAGCAGACTGGAGCTGGAGCAGGCAGACGAGGAGACACGAGGAGGGAGGCACACAGGGGAACACACGGTTGGTTGTGGAACAATCTGGCGATGAGTGGATGGGAAGCCGGGGGTTTTATGCAGTAGGGTTTGATGGGTGATGGAAGACAGGTGTGGAGGAGAGGTAGGGCTGGGCGAGCAAGCCACGCCCAGGACGCAGGAGCACACACAACCACAAGAGACAGACAGAGACAACAGGGGAGGTAAAAACACAAGGGAACTCAGGGGGTAGGGCAGGGACCATGACAGTACCCCCCCCTCAACGGGCGCCTCTGGGCGCCCCACCAGGCTTGTTGGGGTGCTCCCGGTGGAAATCGCGGATGAGGGAGGGGTCCAGGATGTTACGGCGCGGGATCCAGCTGCGCTCCTCCGGGCCGTAGCCCTCCCAGTCCACCAGGTACTGGAAGCCCCGACCTCGACGGCGAATGTCCATAATACTCTTTACGGTGAATGCTGGGTGGTTGTCGATGATCCGGGGGGGTGGAGGGGAGTCGGAAGGTGGGCACAAAGGGCTGGAGGACACAGGTTTGAGTAGAGACACGTGAAATGTGGGATGTACCTTGAGAGATGGCGGCAGCTTGAGCCTAACCGCCGCGGGATTAATGATTTTCTCGATGACGTAGGGTCCCACGTACCGGGGGGCCAACTTCCGGGACTCCACCTGCAATGGTAGGTCCCGGGAGGAGAGCCATACTTCCTGCCCCGGTTGGTACACGGGCGCAGGGGTCCGGCGGCGGTCGGCAAGACGCTGGTTCCGGGCGGTTGAGCGGGTCAGCGCTGCCCGTGCGGTCCTCCACACCCGGCGGCAGCGTCGGAGGTGGGCCTGAACCGACGGCACCGCCAGTTCCTCCTCCTGGGCGGGAAACAGAGGGGGTTGGTAGCCCAGGGAGGCTTGAAACGGAGACATACCTGTGGCCGTACAGGTCAGGGCGTTGTGGGCGTACTCCACCCAGGGTAGGTGAGAGCTCCAGGAGGAGGGGGTGGCGAGCGGTGACACAGCGGAGGGCCGTTTCCAGGTCTTGATTGGCCCGTTCCGTCTGCCCGTTGGATTGGGGGTGGTAGCCGGAAGTGAGGCTGACGGTGGCGCCCAGTGCCTGGCAGAAAGCCCTCCACACCTGCGAGGAGAACTGCGGACCCCGGTCGGAGACGATGTCCAGGGGTATCCCGTGGAGCCGGAACACATTGTGCACCAGAAGGTCCGCAGTCTCCTTCGCAGAGGGAAGCTTGGGGAGAGGGACGAAGTGAACAGCCTTAGAGAAGCGGTCGACAATAGTAAGGATGGTGGAGTTACCGTTAGAGGGGGGAAGTCCAGTGACGAAGTCGACCGCAATATGGGACCATGGGCAGCTGGGAGTGGACAGAGGAAGGAGAAGGCCGGCCGGGGGCCGGTGGGAGGTCTTGCTGCGGGCACAGACGGAACAGGCCGCCACAAAGGCTTTGGTGTCTCGGGCCATGGATGGCCACCAAAAGCTCTGCTGGATGAAGGCCAGGGTGCGGGCGGCGCCGGGATGGCAGGAGAGCCTGGAGGCGTGGCCCCACAGCAGGACCTGGGATCTGACAGGGTCGGGAACAAAGAGGCGATTAGCGGGGCCATTACCTGGGTCGGGGTGGTTCAGTTGGGCCTCCCGGACGAGGCTTTCGACCTCCCAGGTAGCTGCGCCAACGACGCACGACGGGGGGAGGATGTTCTCGGACTCCGGAGCGGCCCTTTCCGGGGTCCACTGGCGGGAGAGGGCATCGGGCTTGACATTGCGGGTGCCAGGGCGATATGTGAGGGTGAGGTTGAACCTCCCCAGGAACAGCGCCCACCGTGCCTGCCGGGAGTTGAGCCTCTTGGCAGAACGGAGGTAGGCGAGGTTTTTGTGGTCTGTCCAGACCACGAATGGTAGTTCTGCCCCCTCCAGCCAGTGCCTCCACTCCTCGAGGGCCAAGACCACAGCCAGGAGCTCTCGGTTCCCCACGTCGTAATTCCTCTCCGCTGGGGAGAGACGCCGAGAGAAGAACGCGCAGGGATGCAGTTTCTGGTCTTCGGAGGACCGTTGTGACAAGACGGCCCCCACACCCGAGTCGGAGGCGTCCACCTCGACCACGAACTGCCTCGTGGGATCCGGATGCCTCAGGACAGGAGCGGAGGTGAAGAGACGTTTGAGGCGGGTGAAGGCAGCACCTGCCTCTGGGGTCCAGCTGAATGGAGAGAGGGTAGAGGTGAGTCGAGTCAGTGGGGCTGCGACCCTGCTGAAGTCGTGGATAAAACGACGATAAAAGTTAGCAAACCCTAAAAACTGCTGGAGCTGTTTTCTAGAGGCAGGCGTCGGCCAGTCTGCCACCGCCTGGACCTTGGCCGGGTCAGTCTTGACCTGCCCCTGCTCAATGACATACCCCAAGAAACTCACTGACGGTACGTGAAAGTCACATTTTTCGGCCTTGACGAACAACTTGTTCTCAAGTAGCCGCCGGAGCACTAACCTTACATGCTGGGTGTGTTCGTTTAGATCCCGGGAAAAGATCAAGATGTCGTCCAGATAGACAAAGACGAAACGGTTCAGCATGTCCCGGAGAACGTCGTTAATCAGAGGCTGGAAAACCGCTGGGGCGTTAGTGAGGCCGAAGGGCATGACCAAGTATTCAAAATGGCCCAAGGCGGTATTGAAGGCCGTCTTCCACTCATCCCCTTCACGGATCCAGATGAGGTGGTAGGCGTTGCGGAGGTCCAGCTTCGAGAAAATGGTGGCATGCTGGAGGGGCTCGAAAGCAGGGTCAATGAGTGGCAGAGGATATTTATTTTTTACAGTGATATTGTTCAAGCCCCGGAAATCAATGCAGGGGCGCAGGGCGCGGTCTTTTTTCTCCACGAAAAAGAACCCGGCGCCGACGGGAGAAGAGGAGGGCCGGATCAGCCCCGCCGCCAGGGAGTCATGGATGTAGGTTTCCATCGCCTCCCTCTCCAGCCGCGACAGGTTGTACAGGCGACTGGTGGGCAGCGGGGCTCCGGGAAGCAGGTCTATGGCGCAGTCGTAGGGGCGGTGAGGAGGCAGGGAAAGGGCTCGCTGTTTGCTGAACACCTCGGTGATGACGTGATATACGGAGGGAACGGAGGAAAGGTCGGGAGGCTCGGAAACGGGAACGGGGCTGGACTCCCTCGGGGCAGGGGCCGACAGGAGGCAGTGGGAGTGGCAAAAGACGCTCCAACTCACCACGGAGCCGGAGGACCAGTCTATGTGGGGGTTGTGGAGCGACAACCAGGGCCGACCCAAAACCACCGGAGCGTGGGAGGAGGGGATGACGTGGAGCCGGATCGTCTCCCGGTGGTTCCCCGACGATATCAGGGTGAGGGGCGCCGAACGATGGGTGACGCGGGCCAGGAGTTTCCCGTCCAGCGCGTTCACATCCAGCGGGGAAGGGAGTGGCTCGGTGGGGATCCCGGCCTGGGAAACCAGCGCGGCATCTATGAAGCTGGCGTCAGCGCCGGAGTCCACCAGCGCACGTACCGGGAGCTCTTCGTGAGACCAGAGGAGGGAGGCGTTGAGGTGAACGCCGGGCTGCGGGGCTGAGGAACGGGCTATGGTTTGGCTCGTCGGTGACTGCGGGGTCCCTGACGAGCCAAACCATAGCCCGTTCCCCTTTTGGCCGGAGAGGACAACCGGAGAGGAAGTGGCCCTCCTGGCCGCAGTAGAGGCAAGCTCCCGAGTCCATTCTCTGGCGGCGCTCGGCAGGAGAGAGGCGAGTGCGGCCCAGTTGCATGGGTTCGGGGCCCGCGGTGGAAGCAGAACTGGCAGCGCTGTTACCTTCTGGAAAACGCATCAGACCCCGGGGAAGACGGGGCTCGACCCGCCACTGCGCCTCCAGATCGGATACCCGGATCGCGAGCAGGACAGCCTCGTCCAGGGTTCCGGCGTCCCCCCGGAGCGCCACTTCACGCCGCACGTCCCGGTGGAGTCCGCTCTGGAACGCGGAGAGGAGAGCGGCATCGTTCCAGCCGGATTCAACGGCTAGGCTGCGGAATTTCCCGACGTATTCTCTGACGGTGAGTTTCTCTTGTTGCAAGCTCAGCAAACGTTGTCCCGCTTGTGGGCCCCTAATGGGAAAGTCATATAAGCGTTTTAACTCAAAAGAAAAAGCCGTAAACGACTGGGCCAGGGAGGAACCCTGCTCGTAGAGAGCATTGGACACACTAAGAGGGGAGCCCTCCAACAAATTAACGATAAATGCCAGCTTGGTGGCTTCGCTACGGTAGCGGGACGGTTGGGCATTAAAAGTCAGTTGGCACTGCGTTAAAAACTCACGGCAGGTGTCTGGGTTGCCGGAATACTTGGCGGGGTGTGGTACGTGCGGCTCCGAGAGGGTCGGAGGGTCCGGGGGGGTTGCGGCATGAGGTGGAGAAGGGTCCAGAACGCCAACGGAGCCTGGGCGGAGAGAACCCAGTGAGGAGGAGATCTCCTGGAGCTGCCCCATTATCCGTTGTAGGGCCTGCTCGTGCTGGCCCAGGCACTGGCCCTGGTGGGTGATGGCGTTCTTCAAGGCCTTGCAGTCCGCTGGGTCCATGTTGGCCAGATTGTTATGTTACGGTACGGAGGTATCTGGACCCAAAATGCAGACCACAGGGATGAGATAGACAGGAGGTATGGGAAACAGGGGATTTATTCGTGAGACAGCAGGTAGTGAAGAGGTGAGGGGTGCAGGAGCCAGGCTGGGGGAACCGGGGTTGCGACGAGGCCGGGGCGGAGGAGGCAGAGAAGGAGCAGGCAGGGGAGGCAGCTGGAGATGGAGGGACAGGGGAGACCGGAGGGAGGACGAGGAGCCGGGGAGCAGACTGGAGCTGGATCAGGCAGACGAGGAGACACGAGGAGGGAGGCACACAGGGGAACACACGGTTGGTTGTGGAACAATCTGGCGATGAGTGGATGGGAAGCAGTAGGGTTTGATGGGTGATGGAAGACAGGTGTGGAGGAGAGGTAGGGCTGGGCGAGCGAGCCACGCCCAGGACGCAGGAGCACACACAACCACAAGAGACAGACAGAGACAACAGGGGAGGTAAAAACACAAGGGAACTCAGGGGGTAGGGCAGGGACCATGACAGCCGTGTTCAGACAGGTTTGGACCGTTCGTTTTTTGCGAGCCGCGAGCGAATGCATCAAGCCGGACAGGAAGTCAGACACAGGAACGGCATAAAGCATCCGGTCAATTTTCTAAATAAAACATATTTCAAAATAAAACAATACAACAAATAAAATAATCGTTCATTAATCGTAATCGAGGTAAAAGTTTGAAATAATGGCGATATTGATTTGAAGTCATATTGCCCACCCCTAAGTTGCAGACACGATTTCTCACATTAAACTAGGGCTGAACTATTTGGGAAAATAATCAAATTGCGATTTTTTTAGACCAATATTGCGATTGCGATTTAGTATGCAATTTTTTTTTTTGGAAGTTCCTTATCTTCTGTATTATTCACTAAACACAAGCAATAAATCATTCTATAGTATGACCAACACAACATTGGATACAGTCTCTTTCCTGTAGGCCAGGCCTACGTGTTATGATGAAATGAGATGAATTGATGCATGAATTGATATGAATAACATATCTTTATTTAACTATTGAATTGTAAAAAGAAAAATCTTCAATTACAGTAGAATATTGACTGATTGATTTAACTTCAAGCCTTGTAAACATGTAATATAATTATCCTGACTTAACTTTTTAATAAAATCTTAAAAAGGAACAACAACGCACTGCAGAACAACCAGACCAGTGCCTCAGTCATTGCTGCCTTCTTCTTCCAACTGTGGGAGAAGTGCCCCACCAGCTTCTTGCACAGACCTGTTGCTCTTGACACTCTGTCATCTTTCATTGCATTTTCTGAAAGATATAAAAAAAAATTTTGTGTACAATTCATACAATTTGTGTGTTACTAGGCTATCACAAGCACGCACACACAGCTACATTAGAAAACAAACTATCATTCATTCAACCATTCTGTTCTTAATCTTTTACGTTCTCTTCTTATTCTCTTTCTCACACACACATTATAAAAATACTGAAAAAAAACGAACCAATGGCAAGATAGCCGGTGTCCGAAATCGGTGGCTGAAACACTGAAGCCTGGTCCACTCGTTAAACTGCGCTGCCTTCACCATGTTCGATGCATTGTCCGTTGTTATGCAGACATGGTTTTCTTCATCGAGGTCCCAGCCGGCTAGCCCCTCTCTCAGGCCGGCTGCAATGTTCTCCCCAGTGTGGTCGTCCGGGAAGTAAGCAGTCTGAAGACAGCGGGCTTTGAGGTCGAACTCTTCATTGATGAAATGCACGGTCAGACTCTGATAGGGTTCCGCTGTACGGCTTGACCACATGTCCGTGGTAGTAGCGAAAAACTCTGTTGTTTTTAGCTCCGCTGCCACTCTCTGCCTGCATGTTTTGTATAGCTCCGGTATGGCAACCTGGCTAAAATATGTGTGGGATGGCATGCTGTAACGCTTATCCATTGTCTTTACCAAAGCCGTAAACCCAGCCTTGGTCACCGTGTTGAGGGGCATCATATCTTTCCCTATGAACTCCGCTATTGCCTGAGTAATTTCGCGGTGCCGTTTTGAATCTCGTTCATATGGAGATATACTCTCGAACATTTCGGTCAGTGATCCCTGCCGGGTGGTATTTGGCCTACTTGACACACTGGTGGTCGGGTTTTTAGCCATGCAATTGTCATACATGGCCTTGTGATGCTTTCTTAAATGCTGGAACAGGTTTGTAGTGTTGCCCCGTGTTGTAGCTACGCTAGCAAGGCACGTTCTGCACAATACCTTACTCTGTGCAGCATCTTCTTTCCTAAATCCAAAATAGGTCCAGACAACCGACGTACTGCTCCTCTTTGACACTAAAGTCACCTCTTCGGTGTTCGGTTCTGCCGAGGCCATTTTCACAAGATATCAAAGCGTAGCGCAACTTTGTTCTCTTCATCTACTGCTCTTACTGGCATGTCACATGCACGTAGGGTAGCGTGTGTTTACGTGAACCACACGTGGCCAGGTGTTTCCGACCCTCTGATTGGTTAGATTGTGTAACATAAAAAAAAACACTTATTTTTTGCAATCGCAGCCTTTGCGATTTGAAAATTGCATTCTATTACATTGCGATGTCTGTTTGAATTCGATTAATCGTTCAGCCCTACATTAAACTCACTACAAGATCATGGGACTGGACTAGGAAACTAGGCATCACAAGGAGAAACACGTAGCCTGCTATTGATATATCTCTTGTGTCATTGTGTATTAGAAGAGGGAGGACTTTTCTCAGGTGAACTACATCTGTGCATACTGGAGGGCTGGACCTGACGGGCAGGATGAGGGAGGGGCGTGGTCCACAGATGGCTGCTATCAACTGTTCTCCAACGCCACACACACTGTGTGTAGCTGTGACCACCTGAGCAGCTTTGCTGTGCTCATGGCCCTCTACCCCATGGAGGTGAGGAACATACACAGGCGTGTGCACGCACACACACACACACTCACACACACACACACACACACACACTGTGCTCTCATTGAATGACTTACCCATAATAAGTAGTGCCTTTCTAGACCCCGCGTCAAAAGCAGACAGAGAATCCTCACACAACTGAAAACAGAACTATAGGTTAGTTGTAATGTGGTATTTGTCCCTTGATGAAATGAATAGGCACTATTCATAAAGTACCAGAAATGTCTCTCAGAGTTAATATATTGTGGACTCAGAGGGAGGGGAGGGGGGACTGTTGAATTCCCAAGCATTCCCAAGTCATTTAGTCTCAAATTCAGTGTTAAGTGGAAAATGCTGCTAATGGGATGAGATAATACCATTTGTTTCCAAAGCAGCATCAGATGTTTCAGGACTTTTCCAGAAAAAGTGTCCTACCTTGAAACAAAGCAGGATAAGGGAGATCACTCCACTAGCACCAAGAACATGACACTTAGTTCTTGAGACTTAGGCCAAATCCCAATCCTTATTTGTACCCCTATGGCTTCGGCTTGGGGTAGAAATTATCTCCCTAAGTATTGGGATCGGACTTCGACGCTGATACGTCATCGATAAGCAGACGGGACGAGTTTGTTGTCGGAGATTACTATGGCAACAATGGTATTATCACAGTGACATTTGCCGTTCATCTGATGGAGATAGAAAAGCATGAACGCTCGCGATTCGTTCACAACTTATACGTTTCACGCTACCAATCGATCAAACAAGTCATCAAATAAAAAAGACCACTGCTTCATTACCAGTCCACTTCATGACAGAATAGCGTTAGCGGTGCTCTGTAGTCTAGCAAGCCGTCCTAACGTTACCCTGCCAGTCTGCACTGATATTAGAGGAGCCGTAACAAGTGCAGCAACTTTGCTGCTGGACTTTAGTTATATTTCATCATATACCATCAAAGGGGGAAATGCGACATGTAAATATGTCAAAATGCGGGACTGTCATGCACAAATCAGCCTAAAACAATGTTGTAACGTAACGTAACTAACTAACGAAGTAGAGGCATCGGCATATTAGCGATTTTTATTTATGCTTTTTATAAAGAAACGGTCCATAATACATTGAAACAACATTAAACTAAGATAATACCACGGTTGGAATATTTTTAAAATCTTTATTAACGAAGAAAATACTACATTTGTGGTTCACTTCGGATGGTAGCGTAGCGGTCCCCATGATCTTCCTGTTACTTCCAGAGATTCGCAGGGCATTCTGGGTAGCCCTTGGTTTGAAGTGTGCCTCTGAAAAATCTCCGTTTGAAGGGCTACAAACCCCTTCGGCTTGGCCCTACGCCTTCGAAAATAGAGTATTGGGACAGCCCTACCCCTTCACGTGAACGCGCAAAACGGAGGGGTAGGGCCAAGGGGTACGGTTTAGGGGTGTATTGGGATTGGGCCTAAAACAAAAGTCTTGAAAGAAATTGATTTGCATTGGAAACAAGTGACATTATTTCACCCCAGCAGCAGATTTCTTCACGTTTTAAATACGTTACGATAATAATGGTTCCAGTTACACACCACTTGACCTGACTTATCTTTCCCTCTAGGACTCCTTTGTGCTGATGTTGCTGACCAAGCTAGGCCTGACCATCTCCCTACTGTGCCTGGTAGTGTGCATCCTGACCTTCAAGTTCTGCCGCTCCATACAAGGCACTCGCACCACCATTCACCTGCACCTCTGCCTCTGCCTCTTCATGGCTGACCTCGTTTTCCTCACCGGCATTTCATGCACTAAACCCGAGGTACATATGTTGTATAGACTTGGGGCAGTTGAGCCACCCCTCTGCTTTTGCTTCTCTGATCTCTTTCTTCATATCTTTGTGTTTATTTTACAGGGTGGCTGCAGGTTTGTTGCAGCCTTGCTCCATTTCTTCTTCTTGGGAGTGTTCAGCTGGATGCTGTTAGAAGGGGTGCAGCTGTACCGTATGGTGGTCCAGGTGTTCAATGCAAACATCCGGCCTCTTTACCTATTCACCGTGGGCTATGGAACACCCGTCGTTATAGTAGTTATATCTGCCATCAGTAGACCTCACGGATACGGCACTGATAAACAGTAAGTGTGGAAAGTGAAAATTTGTGTGCCTGCTTACGTACAATTTTGTCAATGTAGTAACAATGACTCTATCTACTGCACCATAAAACACATCGGTGATGTTCCTTGTATTCCTGGGTCCATTTTGGTACTTGTATTTTCTTGTTTTTTTAAATATTTTATTTAGAAATTTTCAATTTTCAGTTAACAAACAAGGAGCACAATTACAAAAAAGAGAAAAGAAATCACCCGCCTCCCCCCTCCCTCCACCCTCAAGGTAATAAACCAGACGAAAGACAACAACAACAACAACAACAGAACTACCTTTTGTATAGGGTACAAAAAAAATATGGAAAGCAACACAATCAGCACCAGCTATTGAGTTGACGTCTACAATATGTTTCGCTGACTTGAGAGGGAAAGATAAAACAGATAATTATACAGTGCATATACATAATACAGTATGATAGACACATACATGCACATACAATGGGGAAAATAAGTATTTGATACACCGCCGATTTTGCAAGTTTTCCCACTTACAAAGAATGGAGAGGTCTGTAATTTTCATCGTAGGTACACTGCAACTGTGAGAGACAAGAATTCTGGCTCTCACAGACCTGTTAGTTCGTCTTTAAGAAGCCCTCCTATCCTCCACTCGTTACCTGTATTAATTGCACCTGTTTGAACTCGTTACCTGTATAAAAGACACCTGTCCACACACTCAATCAGATTCCACCCTCTCCACCATGGGCAAGACCAAAGAGCTGTCTAAGGACACCAGGGACAAAATTGTAGACCTGCACAAGGCTGGGATGGGCTACAGGACAATAGGCAAGCAGCTTGGTGAGAAGGCAACAACTGTTGGCGCAATTATTAGAAAATGGAAGAAACTCAAGATGACTGTCAATCTCCCTCGGACTGGGGCTCCATGCAAGATCTCGCCTCGTGGAGTATCAATGATCATGAGAAAGGTGAGGGATCAGCCCAGAACTACACGGGAGGACCTGGTCAATGACCTGAAGAGAGCAGGGACCACAGTCTCAAAGGTTACCATTAGTAACACACTACGCCGTCATGGATTAAAATCCTGCAGCGCGCGCAAGGTCCCCCTGCTCAAGCCAGCACATGTCCAGGCCCGTCTGAAGTTTGCCAATGACCATCTGGATGATCCAGAGGAGGCATGGGAGAAGGTCATGTGGTCAGATGAGACCAAAATAGAACTTTTTGGTATAAACTCCACTCGCCGTGTTTGGAGGAAGAATAAGGATGAGTACAATCCCAAGAACACCATCCCAACTGGGAAGCATGGGGTCGGAAACATCATGCTTTGGGGGTGCTTTTCTGCAAAGGGGACAGGACGACTGCACCGTGTTGAGGAGAGGATGGATGGGGCCATGTATCGCGAGATTTTGGCCAACAACCTCCTTCCCTCAGTAAGAGCATTGAAGATGGGTCGTGGCTGGGTCTTCCAGCATGACAATGACCCAAAACACACAGCCAGGGCAACTAAGGAGTGGCGCCATAAGAAGCATTTCAAGGTCCTGGCGTGGCCTAGCCAGTCTCCAGACCTGAACCCAATAGAAAATCTTTGGAGGGAGCTGAAACTCTGTGTTGCCCAGCGACAGCCCCGAAACCTGAAAGATCTGGAGAAGATCTGTATGGAGGAGTGGGCCAAAATCCCTGCTGCAGTGTGTGCAAACCTGGTCAAGAACTACAGGAAACGTTTGACCTCTGTAATTGTAAACAAAGGTTTCTGTACCAAATATTAAGTTCTATTTTTCTATTGTATCAAATACTTATTTCATGCAATAAAATGCAAATTAATTATTTAAAAATCATACAATGTGATTTTCTGGATTTTTTTTTTTAGATTCTGTCTCTCACAGTTGAAGTGTACCTACGATGAAAATTACAGACCTCTCCATTCTTTGTAAGTGGGAAAACTTGCAAAATCGGTGGTGTATCAAATACATATTTTCCCCACTGT
>JAXDDW010000377.1:0-28729 GCA_034670385.1 Hoplostethus mediterraneus | reverse complement strand
CCCGGTTCTCGTTAGCATGGGTCGAATTTTGCCAATATTACGGAAGATGATGAAACGCTGTTTTAGTGATCTCTATGTGCAACTGGAATGAGAGGGTAGGGTCGAGTTTTACCCCAAGGTTTTTAACGTATGGGCTCTGGGAGATTACACAACTATCAAAGTTGAGAGTCGTATTCTCAAATAAGTGTCTATGTCTCGCTGGTCCCACAATCAGCATCCCCAGTTTTGCTGCCTTTAAGAAGTAGGAAGTTTAAAGGGACTCCAATATTTGACCTCTGATAGGCAGGCCTCTATTTTTTGGGAAATTTTGGGTGTCATGGGTTGGTTTGACTGGTATCCAATCAAAGCAAAGCAATGGCTCTGCGTCAAGCCCCAAGGCTCCGGATTGGCTAGTGGTAGCGTCTTTTCCTCTGGTTTCTCCTCCGTCTGGATGGAAATTTTTTAAAGGAACACACATGAACAGCGTTACCAGCAGGCAGGGGGGCGATGGCCGGTAATGATCCCTGGAGAAGAGAATCGCTTCTAAACTGACCTGTGTGGTTCAATAAAGGTGAAGTCAATAAATCAATACCATGTCCTCTACTCACACACACACCACCTGAACACCTCCGGGTAATTCACCTGAACATTTAAGATTGAAGCCCCTGAACTGCCCCAGAAGGAAACATTTAAACCCAGGTTTTATCCGACCTTCAATTGAAAACTCTTTTGTCCCTTGCCGTAAAAAAGCATCATCAACCCGGACCAGACTGTTGGGATCAGGGTCATCTGTGGCACAACAACACACACACACAACAACACACACACACACACACACACAATAAAACCCTGACTGAAGTTTTCAGACCGAACCCTGGGGCCCGTTTCAAAGGGGGGTTACCGAGGGGGTGTGTGTGCTTTTTCCCCTGTTCGTTGGTTCGCCCCTTCCCCCCAGGACTCATTTGTGTTTTGTGTCCTTAATTCAATCCCCAATCCCTTTATTTTGGGGCCTATACAACACAGGTGGAACCAAACTTTACAATAACAATTAAAAAGTAAAAGTTAAAAACACAATTAAAACAAAAAAAGGACCAGTTTAAGGAGACAGAATGACAGTAATATAAAAGCAACAAGACCAAACAAAAAGGAAAATGCAACTCTCATTTCGGAGTTAAAAGCCAAGGAGTACAAATGTGTTTAGAGGCGAGATTTAAAACCAGACAGTGTAACAGCCTAACATGTAGAGGCAGATCCCTTTCCCGAGTTTGGGGGCTGCAACTGCAAAAGCGCGATCTCCCCTGAGCTTAAGCCTTAGGTAAAACCAGGACAGCTGATCAGACCTGAGTTTACCTTAATGGACATATCGCTGTAACACACCAGTAGAGATAAGGTGGAGCTAGCCCTTTAATGATTGTAAGCAAACAATAAATCCTTCAAATGAATCCTGAGATGGGTATCGCATTCTCTTTCTTTGTTTATTTTTTTGTAAAAATTTTATTTTCAAATAACCCTATTTTTTAATTTTAAATGTAGGCGAGCCAGTGGAGGGGAGCGCCAGTCGAGGGGAAATGTACGCAACACTCTCGCTTGCCTTCTGTTAAAAAGACGAGCTCAGCCATTCTGGGACAAACTGCAGCCTCGATGAGAGGAGAAGGGAGGCCTGAGCTAACACCAACAATTTTTTACCTATTTTTAATTTTTTTAATTTATTATTTTTTTTTGCAGGGCGTTGCAGTAGATCAAGTCCGGGTCGTGATGAAGCATGTATGAGCCAATTTCAAAATCGCCCAACCATAAAAAGGACTTGAAACCTCGCTGATTAAATAGCCTGAGCCCACTGCGAAAAGCCCTGGACTGGACGAGCCTGCGAAAGCTCAGTGAACAGGGAAGGAGCGAGGACGCGCGGAAGAAGGTAAGGAGGAATTAGCTGTGTTGAAATCACGGCAAGAAGCATCTACTGAGATGAGACTGCCAAAATTATTGAACCCTATTTTCATAGAGAGAAAGGAGGCGTTGACGAAGAAGCGAGGCGAATACGAAGAGAGAGGGAGGGATGGAAGGAAGGAGGATGAACTGGGAGGGAGGATGGAAGAGCGCGGTAGGGGATGGAAGGAAGGGGGGAGTATGGCAAGAAGTGGCGAGCGCGCATGAAATAAAACTCCACCACATGATCTGTGGATTTCTAGCATGTGATCATGTTTTCATCCCCCTCCAATGTAGTTTAATCAGACGTCTGTCACCTTTCATATGTATTGATTGATGGAATATACCTTTAATTTAACCAGGTGATAGTCCCACTGAGATGTTATATATAAAAGCTCCTGTTCAAGGAAGAGAACCTGTCCAGAAACAAGAGACCCGCCCAAGGATGCGGAAGTGAATGACATTCATCGCGAATAAATTCAGTAAGTGAGACACGCCTGCGATAGATTTGGTTCAATTCTTTCATTTGCCAGTCTCTGTGATTTACTCCTCAGTCAGAAAACAACCCTATCCTTTTGTGTATCGTGAGTCATATTGACTCCATAAACATAATAATGTCTTAAAATAACTTCATCACTTGGTTTCTAAGATCTGCTTGTCTATTATTGCATGAACGGGCTATCATGCGATCTCTCATCTCCAGTCTAACTTTACACTTCTCAGTGTGGCAGAAAGAGTTATTTACAACTGGAAAAGCGTATGTGTAACCAACACTTTACATTACAGTTTGATAATGTACTATGTTCTTCCACCCCATTGATGACTTCCTGCTGATTGATTTTGATTGATTGACTGTAACGAGACCAATAAGACACGCGATCAGCCTTCCATTTTGCTGATTTGGCGGGGCTGTGAAGGGATAGTGAGAGAAACTGTTCAGGCTTCAAAACTTCACAATACTCTTTATCTGATTAACAGTTTATAGTGCAACACATCAGTGTTTGAGTCATGAAATTGTTCATTGCTTTGACCTAACTAGAGTTTTGTAAACATGTTTTATCATGGACCAGGAAGGCATTAGCCCTCTAGTTCTGTAATAGAGGATCACATATACATTTCGTTGATAGACGCATCATAAAACTGGCATACCTCCATGCTGCTGTTATTTCTCCATCACAGACTATTGCGACTGGAGAGCCTACTGGTATATTGCTTATCTTCTATTGATATTTTGATATTAGCGATATTGCCAGTTTGGACTTTTGATACTCGAGCCCTGTATGAAAGGTGTTTATTCTCACGGTCCATAGGGATAGTGCCACATCATTTTTACGCTGTTCACTTAAGCATATGGTTGGAAAAAGGGGACAAGAAAAACAGGAAATTAGCGGCCACATTTAATGCTCAAGCTGATTCTGATCTGAGGCCTTGTAGACATGGATTTACGTCAAAAAAATCTATCAGGATTTTCTTCCACTATTTTAGACCCCAATGTGATCTAAGGAATAGCCCAACTAAACCATACATTTGACAAGCCCTCAAATAGTATTTTTGTTCAGCATAAGAAACCATACACTGATGATGAAAACTTTACTCACCTCCCCTACATCTCCAGTCTTTCTGTTATGCTGGCGGGCCCTGTGCCTTTAGCTCAGTGTAAGATGATGTGGTTACAGATTATGCCACATCTAGTGAGAACACAATTTGAAACACCACCTCACCCCATAATACCCCCCCCCCCCCCCCCCCCCCATCCCCCCCCACCCCTCCTCCCCCCCACCCCCCCCCCCCCCCACACCCCACCCCCCCCAATGAAATGGAGATCATAACGCCAGCATCAGTCAATGGGGTTTTTCACATTCCCCTCCCTGCCGATGATAGAGTATGATAGTTCATCGGTGACAGTGGATCTGCAGTGTGATTTCACCAGCAATATGCCCTATAACGATCCGTCGCCTAACAGCAGAACAATATGATCAAGTGTAGTGCTTGCAAACTATCAGACTCACCCTGCGTTGTGTATTGCTCTTATCTAACTGACTATGATGATGTCGTAGCTAGGTCATACTAAAACAATAATAAGTCTTTCAATGAAAGTTTATGCCCAATCCCCCTATAACACTATATAATTATGTTTTGGGATTCACGCAACCAAAACACTAAACCTCTCCACCATGCATCTGCAAGTATTCTTATATTGAGTCTGAGCAGCACACTCTGATTGGCTGTTTGGAGTGAGCAGGCTGTTTGTCTTATACGGAGCAGTGAGAACCTAACAGTAGTCATTTGCTGTGTAGCTATATAATAAAGATAGCCTACTAACTAGCACCTCTCACAAATAACTGACAATCACAAAACCTGCTATTCGAACCTAGTTCATTGTCAAGATAACAATATACTCTGGTCAGAAGTCTTGTGTGAATATAAAGCAGGATCGGTCCCTAGTATTTAGGCGAAGTACATTTGTACAAATACACAATCAAATGTATTATTTGTATTTAGTGAGACCTAGAGATGCTGATAACCCCCTACAAAGTAATTCACTATCACCTCCCGTAATGAAACACTTGTTGTGCACGAATGGCGAGCTCACAGCTAACAGCATGTTGGTGTGTTAATCCCTGTCAGCTGGAACCTCTACTTTGAACTCTGTCATGAGGAGAGAGAGGAGAGGAGGGTCCCTACCTTTAAAACCTCCTCTGTCTGTGCGGAACAGGACCACAGACTCAAAGCTCAAGAGGATAACGATCCAGGAGGATATAACTGATGGCCCATAGCTCCTTCTCTACATCTCAGCAGCCCCTACAGCGGTGCATATCTATGACACCATCCCACTATCCAGACTGTAAAAGGTCTGGGTCTGTGTTGTGTTGAAGCCCGCCACAGGAGAGACACAGACTCAACCCACTTGCCTACACAGCCCATGTTCGTGCCCCCCTGTCCCCAATAGAAGAGCTGACTGCGTCATACTCTGCACAGCCCTCGCTCCACAATCCACATTACCTTCAAAGCATCTGAAAACCAGTCTTTTACTCGAGCCATAGGCCATAGATATTGCAAGCACAGTCTTATTCATGTGTGACAAGCAACTAGCAGTTAACTAGCACAAATCATGAGCTAGCATTAAAACATGTCTACTATTAACATTCTACCTTTTTTCGCACAGGCAAGCCAGGTTTTTGTATGACAGTAGATGACTTTTTCATGGTTTTCTAAGCCTTTCTTTTAGTCATACCATTTGTATATCACATATCTGTGTTTGTATATCCAGGCATCACCTAGGCAGAGAACAGACTCCACTGCTAACCTAGCTGTGGCTCGTCAATGAAGTCGTGCATCTGGTTATAGGGTCTATCCTCCTAACTTGGATGAACGATGGCTCTCACCCGTACTACCTCACACTGTAGCATAAGACTAAAGAATCTTAAACTCTAGTATGAGCTTGCTCCTCATTATCTGACTCTTTCTTTTTTAACTGAGCAGCAAGTAAAGAAGTCATGATGTGAATATAGAATTTGGTCTGGTCCTCTCAAATTCTGCTTCGCGTCCGCGTTTTAAGATTTCTGTCTGCGTCAAACATCTATCAACTACAAATAACTTCCACGACGACAAATCTTTTACGTGAGTGTTCCAAGGATACCACTCGCCAATTGAACACGAGATCCAAACTCATTACCCACTCGTGTGTGCGGTGTGTAGTGATGCCATGCTGCACTCCCGTGCCGACAACGCCTTGACCCCGCCCACCCGCCCCACCCATTCATTGGTGGCCGTCACCCCATCTGGTCCCGCGCTGAACCTGTAATTCGTTACGGTAATTGCGTACCCATGGCTAGTGTGTGTGCCTTGTAGTGTGAAATCAGAAACTCTATGCCCGTGTGCCCCCCACCCGCCGCCCCTCGTCAGGCACGCCCCACACCCGCCCACCCCCTATATACGACCCCACCCGCCCTGCTGCCATCGCTGTGCCCCCTAAACCCCTCCCCCCATTGTCCCAGCTGTCTTCACACCTCCTAAGAAGTTCAGTCCGTCGTGTTTCGCCTCCCTAGTGTCCACGTGAACTATTATGACTCCCAGTATCCCCCCACACCTCTAATATACTTTATAGCTCCGTTCTACTCACCAGACGCACACCCGGAGTGCTAGTTGTCCCTCGCGCAGCCGTTACACAGTGGTCACAATGTAACTGCCTACAGAGCCATATGAAAGCTCCGCTACCTCTGGACCTACATATTCATGTGTGTAAATAATACAACAACCCTTTTATTCAGCTACAAATGCAGAAATGGAAAAACACATTCAGTCTAGCGTCATAATTGTATCCATGCTACACTCATTTAGACTCCAGTGTGACTTTCAGTTATGATGGATTTGATGTTGTTGGTCCTCCAAGTTTAAGATATGAAAGCGTTCATTCTACTAGATTATTCTGTTCCAAGCTGCATACAGAGAAAGAATCGATTATCACTTTTGTGAAGCAAACGAGCTGAAGAACAGTTCCAGAACGGTTCCTGAGAATCACAGATTAGCCAGAGATGACACTTAGAAAAGGCAAGAGGATGCGGATGAGGAGGAGGCTGGACGATGTAGGAGGAAGAGTCAGAGGCAGGAGCCAGCAGAGAGGCATCTTCTGAAGATCACATGCATTCCAGAGAGAGAGATGAAGCAGTCGAGGAGCTGGCCGACTATCTCTGCAGAGCAGCTAGACGAGAGTTTCTCAATATTGACTAGATACTTAATTCAACTTAAATAATTCGGAGATGAGGGGGGTATGATCAAATCCCAGAGATCATTGGTCGGTGAAATATAGATTGATTTTGCTTCAAATTACTGACTACAGTCATACCACATGAGATACAATACAAAACCATGTTTTGTTGCCTTCTCAACTATTGAGACTGACCACAGTCAGGCACCTGTATTGATCATCATGATGAAGTTGAATAGTTACAATGGAGTAGGAAATGAACTTGTTCTACCTGCGAAATGCTTCGCTCTTTAACCTCATATTTCGTACCTCAACATCACTCATTTCGATGATATTGCTTGTGTTTTCATTAAGAACTCTGTAGTGGTGCCAAACCGTCCAACTGAAAATTCTGATCATGAATGGAGAAGTTTCAGATGTTTGTTTGAAGGGTATCGACCTAAAGCAGAGAAACCTCAACAGTTCTGAATAAGATCCATAACTATGAGCTCTACATCACAGAGGGAGTAAGGGAGTGCACGAGAGGTAATGATGAACATGTTCCTAATTTTAAGGTCAGACAGAGTTGAAACTAGCATCCAGGACCAAGCCTACGACTAGGAAACAACAATCAAATGTGTAAACGATCTACTTTATAAACCTTACCTGGGAAGAGACGCGAACCAATCAGCGACATTGAAATGAAAAACGGCGAGTGGTTGTGCGTATGCGCTAAAACGAGTCTTAACACTAGATAGCTTCACTCTGGACTGGGCTGAAGACAAAACAACCACAATGTACAATCTGTTTCCCATTCACCTTTCAGATGAGCCTGAACTTGCATGGAAGGGAAGACAGTTCAGTTGGCTGCCGGAACTTGTTCATCCACATTCTTCATTAGACCCAAAGAAGCAGGAATCTGCAGCTTTGACAAAGTTCAGGTTAGCTGTTGATCTTTGGATGGTCTGGATGGTGTCGACTTCCTTAGACCTTCTCTGCAACAACTCAAGGCGGGTCCCACACGTCAACCTCCCCCCCCCCTCCTCCCAGTCGCCCACCCCCCCCCCCTCTTACTCCGGCACTGATTGGCTTATCAGCATGTCAACCTCAGCTGGACGTGCTTGCCTGACAAACACTCATCAAGGGGATCAAAAACAAAAAACAAAATTTGACTTACCTCTTGCTCGCCTCTGGTATAACCACACGACCAGCAGCAGCAAATCAGATCCCTCCTGAGTGCCGTTGCACATGAGTGACAGAGGTGAGAGTGGTTCAATGACACCACAGAAGGATGGAGTACTTCAGGATAGAGATTCAGAGATGAGAAAGCTGGCCAGAGAATCATCTCCCACATCAAGACGTCACGAACGCCTCCACATCATGTGCCCACATCCCGTCTTCTGCCTGAGATCACTGCTACAGTTATGGATATGTGTGATGACAACCAATCAGAGAGGCAGAGCAATGCCCCAAGAGCCCGCTGACTGAGATGTACATCCAGTTCCCTGTTGTTTCAGTCCAAAACATGGGAATGTCAAGCTTATCATGCGGAAAGCCTGAGAAGATCCACTCTCGCCAGAATACAGAAGACCAGCCAAGATGATTGTGTCTACTGCGGAAAACTGGCCTTTGAGCTGCTTGAGATAGGCAACCTGATGCATTCTATGAAGCAGACCATGACCGAGATGTGGCCCATCGATATCAGACGCAGCTCTAGTGCTACTCAGGTGTGTTCACACAGCTCTTTTAAAGAGGAGCGTGCGGCCTGCTACCACAAGCCGACCACGGATCTTCATGCCCTTGTGCTCACAATCTGAGCATTAGGTAGTTTATGGCTGCCTCTTTATGTTTTTAGTCATTCAATCCAACACTTGGATGACCAAGTATCGCTTGAAGGAGAGGAACAGGAGAAGACACAGTTATTTTACCTCCCCACATCAAGCAGAAACATCTCCACCAGAGAGCTGTAGGACAAGGCTTACAGAGTCCTAATGGACACCTGGACTTCGTTCCTTCGAACTTCCTCCTGGGTTCCTGTTCACTGGCAGACCAAATCAGATACTCTCTACGTAAGGCCACACCCCCCCCCCCCCCACCCTATTATATATATACCCCCCCCCCCCCCCCAACTCTCTACATTTTTCCCCATTCTTCCCCTTTATCCCCCCCCCCCACCTATCCCTCCTCTTTCCTCGTGGAACAGACAGGAAGTAAGCCTCACAGACCAATCTAGGAAACATGTCCAGCTACTAATTCAAGCGAGAGGATCGGAGAATTCCTCCTCCAGATTGAGAAGCATCAATCTGTTCCCACTGTTAGTCATGAATGAGCTTGAATGACCCTCCCACCCCCCCCCCCGAACCCCCCCCCCCCCCCCCCCCCCCCCCCCCCCCCCATTCCACCCCCCCCCCCCGACCCCTCCCCACCACCACCTCCCCCCCCCTCCCCCCCACCCCCAACCCAGTCTCTCTAGAGGAGGAGATCCAACAGTATGGCGAGATCAGGAAGTCTCTCCTAGAGCCACTTTCCAATTGCCGTCAGTGTGGTCATGCTCTGACTCCTTCATCTTACTGTCATCAGCAAGCAAGACCTGGAGGTGTCTTGACCTTTGAAGAATACTCATGCCCGTAAGAGACGGGTCTTCTGAGGACTTGCTGCCAGCTGCGTCAAATGCCTCCAATAGATCTGATGTTGTGCTCAGCAGAGAAGATTCGTGGATAATATGTCAACTATATTAGAGGCCGATTGTTGTTAAAATCAAAAATATTTAAACGTTTGTTTTTTTTTAATCCAGGCCTGAGTGACGCTAGCTCAGGCCTGTCAGACGAGATAAGCTAGCTGCAAGCTCTGGCCTCAGTTCTCAGCTCCAAGTTCCTCAAGTCCTGAGAGACTGGACCTGCAGCTAACAACGACCTGCAGCGATTCAGGACGTGAAGCTGTTCTTCTTTTTTTTTACTGCGACTGGGCCTAGTCCACACTGGTTACGACTGCCGACACATCTCAGGTCAGATGTTCCTCAACCTGGTCATCACATGACCATTTTAAATGCCTGCCCTGTACAATGAAGGTTCTTGTCAGGTGAAATAAAACCTAACATGTGGAAGATGTTCTAGACTAGTTGATTATCGGATACCAACATGAATAGCTCTACTTTCCTAGCCCCAGTGAAAAGGAATTTTAGGAGGCCTAGCGGAAGCAGAACTTGTTATTTTCTGGAGATCGTGGGAGAGGGTTTGCAATAGCAGTGGTTATAAGTTGGTCGGAACATAAAAAAAAGGGCCAAGTCACATGAATTCTTATTGGTTTACTGGAGTCATTTGGGTAGAGGTATGTTGTATGGATCTCCGTATGTGGCTGTGGTTTCTAAAACAAACTGTAAATACAATAAAGCAGGAATAGGTATCAATATTAATGGAAACAGGAAATAAAGGAAAGTCAAACAGTTGACAATAAATACCTGGCCATCATGCCAAGAACATGGAAAAGGCTGCATCCTGAGTGCCAATTTACACTACGGTAGTTTTCACACATTGTGCTACAGCAGCAACATGAAAAAGGATATAAACAAGATGCATAGAGGATTAAAGCTAAAGAACAAAGGAATCTATGAACAATGTTAAATAAAAGAGATGAGGCACTTACATGATTCACAAGACGCACACAGGATTTAACAGGGATAACACATCTACAAAGTAGAGCACTCACAGGGTTGTAGGTCAATTCAGTAAGAAGCTCATCGAAGCTTCGTAGGGAAGTGTGCAAATTGGGAGGTTTTTAAGTGGTGTTGCATGATTGTTGTAATGAGATGATTGGCTGCGTGTCTCCACATGGGATAGCGAATCAGGAAGTGACAGTCCATTGATTAGTGAATGAATGACAGGTGTGGCATGAGTAATGCTGGCAGTCCATGATACGATAAAGGGAAAACGTCTCTGGCAGGAGGAAGAGGAAGAGGAAGAGGAAGTCTGTGGCCCAATCCCAATGTCCCCCCTCAGGCCTAAACCCTGAACCCTCACAGACTTAACTGACGTCACCTGGTAAATGCTTGAGTGTGAGTGTGAGAGAGAGAGAGAGAGAGAGAGAGAGAGAGAGAGAGAGAGAGAGAGAGAGAGAGAGAGAGAGAGAGAGAGAGAGAGAGAGAGAGAGAGAGAGAGAGAGAGAGAGAGAGAGAGAGGAGAGAGAGAGAGAGGAGAGAGAGAGAGAGGAGAGAGAGAGAGAGAGAGAGAGGAGAGAGAGAGAGAGAGGAGAGAGAGAGAGAGAGAGAGAGAGAGAGAGAGAGAGAGAGAGAGAGAGAGAGAGAGAGAGAGAGAGAGAGAGAGAGAGAGAGAGAGAGAGAGAGATCTTCAACTGTCCTTGTACCTCCACCAGAACAACCTCTTGGATCCCCACCAGTCTGGGTTCAAAGTGGGTCACTCGACCGAGACTGGCCTCCTGGCAGTGACAGAGTCACTCCATGCTGCTAGAGCGAACTCTCTCTCCTCTGTCTTGATACTCCTGGACCTGTCTGCAGCGTTTGACACGGATCGCTCCTACCAGGTGACGCTGAGAGGGTCTGTGTCAGAACCACGTAGGCTCACTACTGGGGTTCCGCAAGGCTCGGTTCTAGGTCCTCTCCTCTTTTCCCTCTACACAACATCTCTCAGTTCTGTTATCCATTCCCACGACTTTTCCTACCATTGCTATGCAGATGACACCCAGCTGATCCTGTCATTTCCCCCTTCGGACACACAAGTGGAGGCATGCATAGCTGCATGTCTGGCAGACATCTCGGAGTGGATGTCAATGCACCACCTGAAGCTCAACCTGGACAAGACTGAGCTGGTGTTCCTCCCGGGGAAGGGCTGTCCGCACCGAGACCTGGCCATCACCATCACATGATCATGTTGTGGTGACGTCAACTCGGACTGCGAGGAATCTGGGTGTGACCCTGGACGACCAACTGTCGTTCTCAGCAAACATCGCATCAGTGACACGCTCCTGCAGATTCCTTCTCTACAACATCAGGAGGATTCACCCCTTCCTCACTGACAAGGCAGCGCAGGTGCTCATCCAGGCTCTTGTTATCTCCCGCCTGGACTACTGCAACTCCCTCCTTGCTGGTGCCCCGGCGACGGCCATCAGACCTCTGGAGCTTGTTCAGAAAGCTGCGGCTCGACTGGTGTTCAACCGCCCCAAGTTCTCCCATACAACTACCCTTCTCCGTTCTCTACAGTGGCTCCCTGTAACATCCAGTTCAAGACCCTGGTGCTAGCCTACAGGGCAGTGAAAGGAACTGCTCTGTCTTACCTCCAGGCTATGGTCAAGCCCTACACCCCCGCCCGACCACTTCGTTCTGCTGCCTCGAGGTGACTGGTTCCTGCGGCCGATCTACACAGTCACAGGTCTTCTCTGTCCTGGCCCCGCAGTGGTGGAAACAACTCCCCACTGATGTCAGGACAGCAGAGTCGCTGCCCATCTTTCGCCGCAGGCTGAAAACCCACCTCTTCAGGAGACACTACCCTGACCCTTCCTCCTAGCCTTGACAACTTGTCGTCAATTATGGCTCTTGGATACACTTATTTGTCTTAGCCCTTGTCTTAGCTCTTGTTTATTGGGTTCACTTATTTGTCTTAGCTCTTGTTTTATTCGATTCTCTATTTGTCTCATTTGTTTAAGATAAGTAGGTTGCTAACTTATTGCACTCTTACATTAACACTAGTTATGCTCTTAGTTGCTTGTTTAGGAAGGAAATGCACATACGATTTCTGGTGACTAGTAGTTTTCTACCTTTTTGAATGCACTTATTGTAAGTCGCTTTGGATAAAAGCGTCTGCTAAATGACTGTAATGTAATGTAATGTAATGTAATGTAACCTATACCCTGAATTACTTTCCATGAGGATATTTCTTTATTTCCTCTCCTTACTGCCTCTGTTGTCGAGACCTAAAATACCAGAAAGGACTTCTAAGATTCTGTCACAAATTGATGCAAGAACTTTCAAACTGAACCAGATGAAAACACAAAGCAGCTCATTGGTTCAGCTGTTTGTATTGGAGACAGTTCAAGTTTCTGCTAGCAGCTGATCTCAGAGTAGTAGACTAACAACATCTAACATGTATCTTGTCTTGTGTGTTTCCAGGCTGTCAGGCTGTCTGGTCTCAGAGGAAGGCTGTGCTTCTCTGGCCTCAGCTCTGAGCTCCAACCCCTCCCATCTGAGAGAGCTGGACCTGAGCTACAATCACCCAGGAGACTCAGGAGTGAAGCTGCTCTCTGCTGGACTGGAGGATCCACACTGGGGACTGGAGACTCTCAGGTATGGAGAGGCTTGCTGCCAGGCAGAGGCAATGTCTTCTAGAGGGGTGGAGTTGGCAGCCATGATGTTCTCAGTCAGACTGTGAAGCTGGGTCATGTTGTTTCATGGTGGATATCAGTGATGTTGTATGGAACATCATTCATAGGGAAGGTTATTAAATGTCCATGTTTCATTATCAAAGAGAGAATATGCTGGTCTGACTTTGTTTCTCCCCCCAGAGTCGACCATGGTGGAGTGAGGTGGTTGAAATCAGGACTGAGGAAGTGTAAGTGTGTGTTTAGTTTCATTCCTGAACATTCAACTATTGAGATGGAAAGCCCATCAACACAGCAGAATATTGGTTTATTGGTTTATCAGGATCCCCATTAGCTGTTACAAATGGTAACAGCTGTTCTTCCTGGGGTCCACATAGAACAGTATACAAACACACACACACAAAGCAAACTACATAGTAAAGGTAACAGAAAAAATATATAAAGATAAAAATAACGACATTAATAAAGAAAATAAAACAATTAACACTGGTACTGAGTGAACATCACATTTACATAGCGCCTCTCCATATAAAGGTGCTTCCCCTCCACCATTCACCAAGGGAAGAGGGCGGGACAGGAAGTGGGAGGGGGGAGAAAGAGAGAGAGATTCCTGAATAGATCTATATGTTGGATATATTTGATTTGATGTGACTTCCATTCATTCAGATCCTACTGAGAATGAAGATGGTGGCTAATATGAGTCATCATGAAAGTGTTCAAACTGTCAATAAATCAATAATAATGAACAGAACAGATCTCAGATCAGAAACTGATGCTGTATTGTGTCTTGTTCTCCCATCAGATGTCTGTGAACTCACACTGGACCCAAACACAGCAAACAGAAACCTCTCTCTGTCTGAGGACAACAGGAAGGTGACATGGGTGAAAGAGGAGCAGCCATATCCTGATCACCCAGAGAGATTTGACATCTGGAAACAGGTGCTGTGTAGAAATGGTCTTACTGGGAGTTGTTACTGGGAGGTGGAGAGGAAAGGAAGGGTTGGTATAGGAGTGACATACAGAGGAATCGGGAGGAGAGGAAAGGGTGATGACTGTAGGATTGGAGGGAATGACAAGTCCTGGAGTCTGGACTGCTATGATGATAGATACTCTGTCTGTCACAATAACAGATCAACAGTCATACGTATCCCCTCCTCCTCCTCCTCCTCCTCCTCCTCCTCCTCCTCCTCCTCCTCCTCCTCTGAGAGAGTAGGAGTGTATCTGGACTGCCCTGCTGGCACTCTGTCCTTCTACAGAGTCTCCTCTGACTCTCTGATCCACCTCCACACCTTGACCTCCACATTCACTGAACCCCTCTACCCTGGGTTCTGGTTTAGTTTTGGTTCCTCAGTGTCTCTGTGTCAGATAGAGGAGGGAGAGTCGCCTCCTGTGTAGAGAAACACTCACACTGTTGAACAAAGACAGCTGCTGAAATGATAGTTCACTCTGTACAGGATAACAAACACACACACACACACACACACACACACACACACACACACACACACACACACACACCCCTACATCTCAAAGTGACAATATTAATGTTTGTATTTTCATAAAGGTTGATCCTCATCTCACTGTAAATAGAGTGTTTTCTATGTGTAGGGTGACTGAACAGGGTTTTAACATCACACATGTACAAGAACATTTGAAAATGAAATGAATGAATATTAAACCAGAGAGAAGTTATTATTGTTAATCTGAGAGTCTGTTGTTGATGATTTAAAACATCTTTGTTTTATTTGGTATTTTATTAATCTCAGTACTAAACATCTATCTTGTTGTCCTCAGTTGTTTCCAAAAATTAAACTTTAAATTGTGTTGTTTTAAATATAATTGTTTGAATTCAATATGTAATTAGTATTGCCTTTTAAATAAACCAATATAATGATGAGTTGTTTTATTTGTCAGTCATGACATGAATTAAAGAACACTACATAATTGATTTACATTCCCTAAATTGGTTGAAAGAATTATTGAATAACAACCAAAGACTTTATTCTGGTCAAATTCCCCTTTAAGCGGGTGAAGAGTATCTTCCACCTTGGGGAACTGAAGACTTTGAGTCCACTACATTTCAAATCAAATGGAGAACTTTTATTTTCATCTACTGAGCAATATTGTGTTGAATTCTTTAAAAAAAATAGTTTAAACCCTTTTTGGCCTTAATATGTAATTATCATTGCTCTAGAGTGACATTATTACATCATTCTACAATGAGCCAATGTATTGATCTGTTTTAGTTGTGAGCCCTATTTCCACTGTCCCAGTAGAGATGTAATGTGTAGTTTCGCCGGTGGCCACTAGAGGGAAGAGTTTCATCAAACGCAACCCAGTGTGGCTCATACAAGGCTGGATTCATACGGGTAATACAAGTTTGGTCATTTTTTTAATGGTTCACGTCAATTTCAAATGAGACCCTTTTCAACGCTGTTTTATTCTAAACGTTTTAACTTTCCTAACATCTCCTCACTCAAAATACAAGTCGATTTGACTCAAGAAACATTTTACAACCTTAAAATACGTGTAAAGCTTAGTTGTCACTGACTGTCAGTCCTCGGATCAAAAGCTGAAACATTTCAGACTGATGAAAAGTCTCTTTAGACCAGTAGAGGGTGACAGTGAGTGTTAACACGCACAGAGCTTTCTAGAGAACAGCTCATTTCTGTCTTCACAAGTCATGTTGTGGGATCAGGTAAGGATGAGGTTTTGCAGGTGGGCTGCTTTACTGTAGTTTTATATTGTTGCTCTGAATTCTGTTTCTTCTCCAACAGTAAAGGAGCGCTACGTTGATACTATTGTACTATTGTAAACAGTTTCAGAAATCATTCGTTTTTGGTTCAGGTATGAAATGGAGTCACCCATCCACTGTATCATATTCACTGTTTTTATTATTTCTGCAAACAGAAAGAAAACGCATGCATGAATTTGCTTTTCACCATGAATACACTGTTTTCTTGCTAGCCTTGGTGCAATATGACTCCTGTTTAGCTATGGCGGTGTAATTCCCTGCAGCGTGCTGCGCCCCCTACTGCTTGTGGGTGTATCTGACCTCCCCATTCATGACAAATGTTTAGAGCTGTAGAACTGAGGACTTTAAACTGTTTTTGTCTTGTAGACCATGGCAAGAGCACAGCCTGGGAGAAACAACCTCCACGTGGCTGAAAGGGAAACGAGATGAACCTCCCTATCTCATGTTGGGATCAAGACATCAAAAGGAAGTCTGCTTGAAAACTGCTTGAAGCACACGATGAAGAACGTGACATGATGCATCCAGGAGGGGCTGGATGGATTCAATGTTCAAGCAGTGGGAAAAGGAGAACTCAAGAAACATGACTGCCACTGTGTTTCCAGCTTCATCCAGATGGGAGTAAACCCTGTGGAGCAGGTAGATGATGGAGCATCCACCACTCCTATAGGAGTCTGGTAGGCAGACTGCAGAGGGCGCCAGGGAGTCTCACCAGAGGTCCAAGATGATCCAAGACAGACATGATGTACCACTGGTCTGGTGCTTGAGTATACTGGACCAGCCCTTCTTGGACATGAGGAGACACAGGATGTTGTCTATAATGGTGGCGCCCCCTGCAGGCTCAGTGAGAGGTTGAAGAGATGCTGGAGGAGCCTCCTCAGCTCCCTCCTGGCCTGGTCAGCAGAGATGGACGGGCTGGGGAGAGAGCTCAGTGTCCTCCTGGACCTCCTGGCGTCCAGGCTAGAGGTCAAAGGTGACAGGGCCTTTACCATCAAGATTGAATGTCTTTGATGCTCATTGTATCTTGTGTCTGTGTCTGTTTTATTCTCCTCTAAGCCGTTTTTCATTCATGTCTGGACATTTTATTTGCTCATCTAGTTGATTTTAATAGGTTCTATTTTTATTCCCTGCAAAGCATTTTAAAATGTTTTTAATCAATGTATTTTGAAAGTACTATAAAATAAGGTGTATTAATATTTTATTATTGGTGTTACTATTATTATTTCTAGTTGCAGTAGTGGTTGTAGTAGTACTAGTAGTAGTTCTTGTTCTTCAGTTGGTCCTTTCAGACACATCATCTCCATCCTAGATCAGTGGTTCCCAACTGTTCTCCTCAGGGCTCCTGACTCTCCCCACCACCTCTCATAGCTATTGTAGTCAACACTTTACATTACAGTTGATAATGTATTGTTCTTCCACCCGTTGATGCTTCCTGTTGATTGATTTTGATTGATTGACTGTAACGAGACAATAAGACAGAATCAGCCTCCATTTGTGGTCGGGGGGGTGAAGGGATGTGAGGAAACTGTTCAGGTTCAAAACATCACAACACTTTTCTGTAACAGTTTGTGAACACATCAGTGTTTGAGTCATGAACATGTTCATCTGTTGTAACGGTTTTTAAACATGTTTTAATCAGGACAGGAAGGCTGCTCTAGTTCTGTAGATGATCAATTACACCGTTTGATAGACGCATCAGAAAACTACATCCTGATGCTGTTTCTCTGTCACAGACTTTGGACTGGAGAGATACTAGGTATTGGTTTAATGTTTGATACAAGATATTGGTTTGATATTTGATACTGTATATTGGTTTAATATTTGATACTAGATATCGGTTTAATGTTTGATACTGGATATTAGTTTGCACTCTGATACTGGTTATTGGTTTAATGTTTGATATTGGTTTGGACTTTGATACTGAGATTATGAAGGCTGTTTATTCAGGTCAAGGTGTGCCACATCGTTTAGTGTTCACTGCTATGTTGGCAAGACAAGAAACAACAGAAAATAAGGTCATTTAATACAAGTGATCTTAGGTTTCTGATCATCATGTAGTGGCCACCAGCTTTACAGGCTGATTACTGCTCTATAGTGCCTCTAAGGCTGATCTGAGTCCAGATCCAGATTCCTTCCTACTATCCTTCATTTCTGTAAACCCCCAATCACCCTCAGACCTCCTGACATCTTTCGAGTCCTCCCAAGAGAGTCCTGCACCACAGGTTGGGAACCACTGTTCCAGAAGAATGGGATTTGTCAATAACTATCAGGATTTTCTCAATATTTTGACCCCAGTGTGATCTAAAATAGCAATAAAATACATTTGAAAGCTCACATTATATTTGAGTAGTGAAATTCACTTGTGATGAACTTTCTCCACCTCCATACATCCCATCTTTCTGTGCTGGGGCTGTGCTTTAGTTCAGTGTAGATGATGTGGTTAAATTGCCCCATCTAGTGGACACATATGATGAAGGAGAATAAGCAGCATCTGTCAATGTCTCCTCTGCAGATGAAGGTAGAAAGTCTCTGTGACTTGATCTGGATGTGACTTCACCAGGTAAAGATCCTAACAGGAACAAATGATCAATGTGTGATGAACAGGCTACCTGGTACTGTATGCTATAACTGTATGATTGTATAGGATACTAAGTCTTTCAAGACATACTGTTAATATATAATTCTGTTTGGTTGAACCAAAAACTAAACCTCTCCACCATGTCTGCAAGCTTCATATATTGAGTACCTATATTGAGTACCTATATACTCACCTCTGGTGAGTATATAATAAAGTGTACAACTAGCACCTCCACAATACTGACAATCACACAACCTGCTATCAACCAGTTCATGTCACTACTATACCTGGTCAGTCTGTTGGATATAAAGAGCAGGTGGTCCTAGTATTTGCTAGACTGTGTACAAATACACAAAACAATGTATATTTGTCATTTTACTGACCTGGATGATGAAACCCCTCAAAGTAATCTCTCCTGTAATGAAACCTTGTTGTGATGAATGAGTCCAGCTAACAGCATGTTGGGTGTGTTTCTGTCCAGCTGGACCCTCTACTATGAATCTGTCTGAGGAGAGAGAGGAGGGGGTCCCTACCTCTAAAACCTCTCTGTCTGGGGAACATGACCGCCAGACCAAAGCTCAGAGGTAAGATGAGGATCTCTGACTGTCCATGACTGTTCTCCATCTCAGAGCTCAGCAGTGATATCATGACACCATCACTATCCAGAGTAAAAGGTCTGTCTGTGTTGTGTTGAAGCCCCGCCCACCAGGAGAGACCAGACTCCCCTGTACCCAGCTGTGTGTCCATGAAGAGTGACGGGTCTATACATCACCTTATTGAGTTCAAAGATGGACACCACTCTACTGAGCAAAGGCAAGAATTGAACTCAGATGAGTTTGTTATTATCTGACTCTACTGAGCAGAAGTAAGAAGTCATGAGATCTAGAATTGGTCTGGTCCTTCAAACTCTGTTGGTTTAGTTTTGTCTCTCAAAACATCACATCCAATAATCAGAGCATCTTTTACAGTGTTCAGGATCCATCATGACACAACACGGTCACCTATAACTGTGTGTGTGTGTGTGTGTGTGTGTGTGTGTGTGTGTGTGTGTGTGTGTGTGTAACCATGACCGAACCAATTTGTTTTAGTTGCCTAAATATGAATCAACCTTGATTTACTTTTCCGTGATAGTCTATGACCATGAAGAGTGCACAGCTTGTGGTAGATCTGTCTGTCTTATCTTCCACAATGCACTATGTCTGTCTCACTGAACGTCTGTCCATTCGATTACCAATCTATTATCCTGTCTGCCCAATTATCTGACCATTTTTCTTCCTGTCTGTCTGTCTGTCTGCTGTCTGCCTGCCTGTCTCACGACATTGTGTTCCTTTATGCTCTGCAGCTCCACACAGTGAGTTGATGCATGAGGAACAGAGATGTGGTTGTCATCCATCTTGAACCGACAGACCGACCTTTAGCTTGGTCTGCACTGTCTCTTGTTACAGTCTCTCTCTCTTACCTGTCTGTCTGTCTGTCTGTCTGTCTGTCTCTCCTCACTGTCCTGTCTTCTTCTTCTCCTTCCTTTCATGCCCCGATCTCTCTCTGCTTCTCTTCTTTCTGGTTATCTGTCCCACTTTTGTCATTTGTCCTCTCTCTCTCTCTCTCTCTCTCTCTCTCTCTCTCTCTCTCTCTCTCTCTCTTCTAAGCTTCTTTTCATAAGTTACTTGTAGCTGCAATGCCATCTTCCAACCAAAGGGAGACGCTTGTTCTCCAGATTAGACGAAATTCTCTTTTTATCTCTCATTTTATCGACAGCTGTCCAATCTCTCCATTTTAAATCACGTCACTGGCAGGACTTAAAGATAATACTTCCAAATCAGAAACAAACAAACAACAAATGATGTATTCAGACGACATTGATTCTGATGGTACTTGATAATACATTGAAGATAAATGTACAATTATTAATCAATATAAATAAGGAGAACATCTCGATGTCTCAAACCCTTCCTGTCACTACCGTCATCACTGCTACGCCAACCTGTTAGCTCTGCAGGGAAAGTTGCCCCGTTGCGTATTTGGGTATTTGGGGCAACCCAGTCTTGGAAGTTGCTGTTCGTACTGAGCGGATGCTGCAGGTAATGCAGGCTGGTACACGTCAACACCTTCAGTCAGAACTTCTATCGATTGAATTCCAATGAAATCAGGAGGAGGAATACAACATCACTTCTGTCTGCAACATATGTCAGAGATGGTCCGATGATGAGCCGTCAAGTCGTCTCTCATGTGCTGCAATAGACGGGAGGCAACACGTCGACTTCCTGTGAGAGCGCTCTGTGCTGTAATTACTGTCAACGCCATCACAGTCCCCATACTCACAGTAAAGAAGGCCCTCAAGGACATTGTGGCTCTAATACAACGTTCACCAATGCCAATGTGTACTGGCTGCCGTTTTCTTCAAGCTAGTGTGTGAAAGGTTTTTGCACAAAGTGATGTAAGTCAGAATAAAACCAGCAGGAGGAAGGAGGACGTGAAGCCAGCCCTCTGGTTATCTGAAGGTCAGCACACCTACCAGATGCTTTTTCCATGAAGAACAGCTTTGACCAATCAAATTGCTTGGCTGAAGCTACACATTGTGCAACCCTTTCTCTCTTCCCCCCCCCCCCCCCCCCCCTTCGCTCATTCCCTGTCTCTCTCTCTCTCTCATCCTCTCTCTCTCTCTCTGAGTGATGTCCGATCAGAACGTATCAGGCCTTAATTAATCACAGGATCTATAATGAATATTTAATCAGTGTGTGTGTGTGTGTGTGTGTGTGTGTGTGTGTGTGTGTGTGTGTGAGAGAGAGGCACTGTGATTGGATATGAGAGTATCAGGGAAACACCAGAGCATTTTACAGGAACTCTGAAGCGAATAAGTATGAAGGATAAATAATGATAGACAAGAAAAAGGAGCTCCAAGGATCTTTCAGTTATGGAAGCCTGTTTCCGCCACAGAAAAGAAAAAGAAAGATTCAGCAATCTCATAATTATGACTTAGTATCTCATAATTATGACTTATCTGATGTGAAATTGTGCAGTGAATTGATCTATGTAATGTACTTCCATGGCCCGCATCAACCCCATGCAATTCTGCTAATAAAAATAATATTTCATCGTTTGTGAAACCTCGTCTGAAATATTCCTCAATGTGTCCAGAGTCCATGCGGGCGATGGGAGTACATTACATAGACCAATTCATTGGACATTTGGTCGTGTAAAAACGAGACCAACTGGATGGACGACGTCAGAAAGCATTATTGTGGTTGTAAAGTTACCGAGAAGCTCCAAATTCTCCACTTCCATATTTGGCGTCTTGACCTCTGATGCGGTTGCTGGGGTAACCGTCACATATTCGACCAAACGGCACAGCATCACTGGCTGAGATCAAAGCTAGGAACAGATGCACAACTTTTAATGAAGTCTGATTAGTCTGAAAGTCTGTGGTGTACAATATTGTATGTAGTTATTGTGGTAAATAATTACATGTATTTAGTTTATACATGATAGTCGACATGTTTAGTATGGAATATGACGGTGTCTATATATTTAATACATTCAAAGAATATGATGGTAGATATATTTAGAATTGTGTATGATGCATATCAAATTTCCCTTTAGGGGTGATAAAGGTTGAACTGAATGTAACATGTAGGAAGGGTTTTGTAAATGTAGGAAAAAATGAAAAATGTAACTTACCAGCTAAGAGAACTGCGGTCAGGAAGCCTGCTGTACTCATGGTGATACCTGCAGAGGTCCTGATCGTCATCTCATCTGATCTACAGGTGACGGACAATTTTCACAAGTCTCTATTTTCAATCTTGCCTGAGGTTCCTACCTGGAATTACTTGGAGTTTAATGATTCTGCTGAACATGAAGACTTAATACCGACCAGCACAACTAAATATCTTATTATTGGTGATACTGAGGCTACATGTGATTATATGTGTTTTATAGCGTGGTCTGGTCATATTGTTGGAGAAGCAAACTGTTGCTAACAGACATGAATGAATGCAGCATATGTTCAAACTAAATGATATCACTTTGTAATCATACCTTTTCATGCATACCAAAATGGCGAGTGGCGTTTGGTCTACCACGCCTAAATGACGCCTCTGCTGCAACCCTGACCCAACTCTCCAGTCAATAATTACCCAAAGGACAACAAACTCCAATATGAAAAAACACAAGAGATATTAAAGAGATTAAAAAGAAAAATCACAAATGCCATGTATGCTTTTATTTGATTGAAAAGAGTCTTTGTTGTGTAACTTACAAAATAGTGGTTCAACTGAGTTTAGCTGGTTCTATCATCCACTACTCATCCACGTCAGACAGGCCATACAACACTCACATGTGCAGCCACATTCACAACTGCAATCAGAGAACTGTGGAGGATCTTGCATGGACGGTTGACCCAATAGATCCGGGTGGGTGGATACGTGGATGGATGGATGATCCAATGGATCCGCGTGGATGATCCAATGGATCAGTCATCCATCCACCCATCCATCCACGCATCCATCCAACCATCCATCCACGCATCCATCCACGCATCCATCCACCCACCCATCCACCCATTCATCCATCCACGCATCAATCCAGGCAGATCCATTGCATTATCCAATGGATCATCCCTGAAAAACGGTGTCGGATCGAGCTTATTTTTCCTCTGGACGTGAACGTGCGAGGTGATTCCAGGGTAAACACTCTGCATGGGCAGCATGGTCCCAAGCCTCTGACCCTTTCTCACTGTTCCAGAGATCTTGTCTGGTCTGAAGTACCACATCTGGAACTTATCACCTGAAGGAGACAGTCCAGATCATTGTACCCAGTGGTGCTTTTAGATAATCACAGGAATATCTCCTAATCCAGTGGTTTTCAACCCTGGTCCATGGAGGTCCAACAGTCCAACCAATCACTACAGCAGCTCACGCCTCTAACTAGTTCCTCCTCTCTGGGTGAAGGTGTGTTAATTAGTGCAGTGGTTCCCAAACTTTTTCAAACCAAGGCACCCCTTCATAGTCAATTTCTTTTCACGGCACCCCCCACCCCCTTTAAGCTCAAAATGACACCATGAATATGTTGTAGTAATGTATTTTAATGAACTGGCATCAAGTGAAATAAAATAATTAAATAATTATTCTCAACCACTCAGCTAATGATAAGAGGCTATATTTTATATCTAATAATAAATAATTATGTTAATTGGTGAAAAAAACAAATAGAAAAAAGTGCATTTATTTTGCTTTGTTCAAAACGTAAAAAACGCCTACTTTTTAGGTTAATAACAAAACAAAAAAAAAAAAAACTCCTTGTATGGATCTATCAGGCATTTTAGTGGGACGTTCAAATGGGCTTTGATTGTCAACTTCTTTGCTGATTCTGATGATCGGGAGTTGAAAGGATCGCGGATCCAGTCATAGTCGTCATTCTTCGAAGCGGGGAAATAACACTCAAACCTTTCATCGAGCGTTTGAATGCGCATTTTAACAGGTTTTTTTTTTTATATGAACAATTTCGATGTTTATTGCTTATTTCTTATTGCTTATTTCTTTTTTTTTTTACAATCACATGTTTCAAATGTAATATAAAATGTAGTTCAAATGTAGCCTATTTTTATGTGATGAAACGTTATTAAATAGACACAATAAAATATGGAAATTAACATATCTTGCGGCACCCCTGGCCAGTCATCACGGCACCCCAGGGTGAATTAGTGTAATGGGCTGCTGCTGTGATTGGTTGACAACCTGCACTGTGTTCAAACCCGATACTAACCGACTACTACCACATAGTATGATTTAGTAGTACACGGTTTCACACAGAGCTGCAGACTCTTGGACTTAAAGGGTAATTCCGGGACTTTTCAACCTGGCCTCTATATCCACAAAATCGAAAGCAAGAGGATTCAGTTGTTGCAGGAAGAGGACGGTTGTTTACACGATCCTCTTCTTGCAACAATTCAACCCTCTTGCTTTCATAGACCACCTTTGTCAGAGTTGCGCGTTGAGAGTTCAGAGTTGTTGTTTAAAAAAGGTTTATTTCTGTAGCGATCCTTTCAGTAATGTTGTCAGACACACGAATAACAATCTGAGCCTGTCAGTGGCAAAATCAAGACTTTTAGTGGACGTGCTTTAACCGCCTCTATGCCCACTGGATTACGTCGCAGCCTTGAGCCCCCGTTTCGCGACTGCCGGCTGAGCCGATCTACTGGAGCAACTCCGAACCTTTTGGGATCTACTTAGCGGTATGATGGGCGATTTTGTGGATATAGAGGGCCAGGTTGAAAAATCCCGGAATTACCCTTTAAAACCACTGTGCTAAGCCACTAAACAATCAACCAATCAAAAGGAAGCAACGTGGAAATGATTTCCCATCAGACACAGTATGACTTCATCATCATCACTATTAGCCAATAACAGCCTTCAGTTGCAAATAATCACCAAATTACTAATAATTAAGTTTTAACATTTCACTCTGTAGCAGTGGATTTAAATCATCCAACATGGTGGGAACTGACAGACCTTGTTTTGTAGTGAAGGCGATGCCGTTGTTGATGGCGGCGTTCCGGTTGTCGTAAGGACGAGACCGCCCGGTGATCCTCAAGTCCACCGGAGCGTAGACCACTGAACCGTCTTCGCAATCAACATCAACTCCTTTGTGTGTCCAAGTCCCTCCATCCCTGCCATATGAACATATTTTCAGAGACAGGCTTTTATTGAATTTTATCGCGATTGCTTTTTAACAATGTTTTAATTTATGTCTGGAGTCTTTGTGAGAATAATTGATATGGCTTGCACAGCAGTTTGTAGCTATTTTGAGATCTGCTATGAAAATAAAAAACATTATTATTATCATTTTTGTACAAATGTCATGTAAAAAGAAGACCAACTGGATGGACGACGTCAGAAAGCATTATTGTGGTTGTAAAGTTACCGAGAAGCTACAAATTCTCCACTTCCATATTTGGCGTCTTGACCTCTGATGCGGTTGCTGGGGTTACCGTCACATATTCGACCAAACGGCGCAGCATCACTGGCTGAGATCAAAGCTAGGAACAGATGCAGATGCAGATGCAACAGATGCAAAACAGAACTTTTAAAAGTTTAAGACTTAACTTTTAAGTCTGAAATGTTGCCTGACTCCCCATCTGGTCTGATTAACTGCTACTTTCCTCTGTGGTGTACAATGTTGTATGTAGTTATTGTGGTAAGTAATTACATGTATTTAGTTTATACATGATAGTTGACATGTTTAGTGGAATATGACGGTGCCTATATATTTAATATACTCAATAGCTCTTGTTTAGCTCTTGTTTATTTGATTTACTCATTTGTCTCATTTGTTTAATTAGAAAAGTAGGCAGCTAACTTATTGATCTTTTACCTCAGCACTGGTTCTGCTCTTAGATGATGTTTAGGAAGGAAATGCACTTATGATTTCTGGTGACTAGTAGTTCTCTACCTACCTATGTTGAATGCACTTATTGTAAGTTGCTTTGGATAAAAGCATCTGCTAAATGACTGTAATGTAATGTGATGTCAATATATGTATACATTTAAAGAATATGATGGTGGATTTGGTAGAATTGTGTATGATGCATATCAAATTTCCCTTTAGGGGTGATAAAGGTTGAACTGAATGTAACACAGCACCGGTAAATGTAGGAAAAAATGAAAAATGTAACTTACCAGCTAAGAGAACTGCGGTCAGGAAGCCTGCTGTACTCATGGTGATACCTGCAGAGGTCCTGATCGTCATCTCATCTGATCTACAGTCCTCAGCTCTGCTCTTATATCTGTGGGTCAGTTCTCGTGGTCGTCCTGTATTTTGTCTGTTGCACAAGTTTTTTTTTTCTTTGCTTAACAGGAACAACTCTGGAATTGTGAAAACCTTTGCAAACTCTTGGAAACATGGTTTGGCAAATAAACATTGTCAATATTTGATGTCAACGTTCAGTACCAGACAACTTTCTCGGAAAGTAAAGAGTAAAATCCACCACTGAGTAATCAGATGGACTCTTTTTTTTTTACATTTGTGAGGTAATCAACCCTGTTGTGATCGTAGTAACTAGCTGCCTCGCTGCCTCCCTAATTAAACAGTAAAAGATGTCTGCAGACACACACACACACACACACACACACACACACACACACACTATAAAGCTGTGATCAGAGCAGATTCTGTTGTTAAACTAAACCCATTACAGCCCTATACAGATGAAAACACTGATCCATCCTCACCGTTCGGGTTTAATTGTAATTACAAAGGACACAGTTCTTGTTTTCCAAGGTCACTGCATCCCTCAAGCTCTCCAACATGCCTGAATGTCTTCACACTTTCAAAAAACTTTCATAAAATCTTAATGACAAAGCATCTGCTGTATCATTTCTAGATTAATGGAAAATCTTCTGTCTTGAAATCATCTCTCTTGGAGCAGAAACCAAAGAGGACATCAGTGTAAAACATCTCAAACTCCATGAGGAACATCATCCAGCAGGCTGACTTGTAGTGTTTCAGAAACAGCTAGAGCATCTTGACTCTCCATTTACTGACGAGAAACATAAAGTACAATATCACACGGTGCCACTAGTCTCATGAATTCATTTCTATTGAAAGAAACTGCTGTTATTTGACATTTCAAGGTCAAGACGTTTTCTCTGCTTCCCATCTCTTCACTGATTCAACTCTGTAAGGAGTCATCGTGTATTATTCCATCCTTCCCTATACCTCTCCTCTTCTTCTCTTTCTATCCTCCCATCCTCACATCACCTATCCAGCAGGCCAGTCAGCATGTGTGTGTGTCATGATGCTGAATGGGTTGCAAAGTGAGATGATGACCAGACCTCAGAAACACAGGGATGCATTAAGACACACACATGAACATACACACATCCAGAAATCACATCCACAGAAACCCAAACACAAATAGATACACACTCTCACACACACCTCACCATCCTGACAGTTTGGAACTGGATCAGGAAATACCAGGTAAAAAGTGACCTGGGGAAGGTTGACTGAACACAGAGGTGATGGAGCAGATCAGTCTGGACCATCTGCAGCAGATGATGATCATGAATGTGACATTTAACAAGCTGATGAGGAGGCAGAGGCATTACCTGACCTCTGGATTACACTGCATCAAGACATGGATTAGCCAGGTGTGTGTGTGTGAATTGTTCAAAAGATATAGCGTCCTAAAGAGGAGCTTTGGCAGTCTGCTGGACGTCAGCCCAGTAGAAACACCAAATCACATCTCCTCTCTCAGCCTGGGTGTGTCCTTGTGTTTCACCACCTTTGGCGACTACAGAGCTTCAACTACACACTGCACTGAAAGCACTTGGAGGAAATATCGGCTGCATCACAGATGTGGATTGGTCGGCGATAACAAGGATGATTAAAAATAATTGAAGTGTTTTACAAAGTCCACGTGTCGTTCCTCTCCCTAAACCTTCCTCCTCCTCCTCTTCGTCTGCCTCCCTTGGTGATTGAAAAGGCGACGCTGGGTTTAAACATCTGCTCTGTTGCACAATAGATGTTGATGAGCAAAGTGTAATCACAGTTCTTAATGAATGTGCTAATCAATATATTGCTGCCTTGTTCTTAATAGTGTTGTAATTCCTTTACAATAGGGGCTTTTATTCTGAGAGCTTGCAGCAATGGAGCTCAGCAGTGTGTGTCCTGTACTGCAACACACATTAGTTTGCGTAATACGAACTGTAATTAAAAGTGAACATTTCATCTTTTCCGGGATTTTTCAACCTGGCCTCTATATCCACAAAATCGCTTATTATACCGCAAAATAGGTCCAAAATTGCTCCGGTAGATCGGCTCAGTCGGCAGTCGCGAAACGGCTCAATGGCTGCAACGTAATCTGACGGGGCAAGTGGGCCGATCAAAGTACGTCCACTAAAAGTGCTTGATTTTGCCACTGACAGACTCAGATTGTTATTCGTGTGTCTGACAACATTACTATGCTATGTTATGCTGTACGGCCGGTCAAAGTACGTCCACTAAAAGTGCATATTTTTGTCACAGACGGGCTCAGATTGTTATTCGTGTTATTATCCAAATGTCTGACAACATTATGGAAAGGGTCGCTACAGAAACAACTCGGAAAACGACGGTGAAAAGGATACGAAGATAGTTTATGGAAGCGAGAGGGTGAACCAGCTGCTGCAAGTTCTAGCAGTTCCTCTACGTCAACTCAAAACTCGTCTCTCCGACTCACGTATCAACCGTAATTGACATATCAGACATTTGGATAATAACACGAATCCCGGAATCCCGGAAATCCCGGAATTACCCTTTAAGGCAATTCTAAGATGACTATTCATGTTTTTCAAAGGAAGCAACAGCCTGACACAATGCACCTGGAAGAGAAGAGAATGAGGAAAGATGGTCCAAGGTAAAAGGTTGCATGAAAATGTTGTAATAAGAAAAAAAAGCTGTGATTGAAGACTTTAAACTGTTAAATGAGACATCCTGGGAAACAACTCAC
>JAXDDW010000376.1:0-28774 GCA_034670385.1 Hoplostethus mediterraneus | reverse complement strand
GTTTGTGCCGGTTTATTAGTGTGCTTGCTTCAGCAAGCAACACTTATGTTCTTGTACTTACTTCTTTATTATTATTCTTCAGCCCAAAACTTCAGAGCTTGACTACTTTCACACCATTTAAACTATCAACGCCGTTAAAACTTCAGTCGGCCAGATGGTGGCGCTGTAATTAAGGCCAATGGAAAGTCCTCCAAAAGGAGTCCGATTGACTTGAAATTTGACACCAAGTCCAGCTCAATGTGCTCGACAAAAAAGCCTCAAGAACCACTAAAGTCCGACTGACTATATTTTCCGCCATTTTAAATTTTTGGAAAAACAGGTTTTGACCAATGAACTTCAAAAGGGCGTGGCTCAGCACATAAATAGACCAAAGTCAACAACCTTTGGGCCAATCATCACAAAACTTGCAGGATATGTCCACATACGTACCTGAAACATACCATTTCATTCAAATATACCACTAGGGGGCGCTACAAATTAAAAAAATATGTGTGGCATAACACAAATCAGACTATAAATCAGAAATTGTTCATCCAATCATTACAAAACTCTCATCTTTCATAACAATGTTGAACCACGTGTGTAAAATTATTTTGAAATCGCTCAACAATCCAGTTGTTCTGTTGTAGGATACAGGCAGCAACATAGATCCCTGCACAGTCTCCCAAAACGCAACATCCCAGCTACAGTTACCTCATTTTTGTATGTGTGTGATAATCACTCCACGTCGGACTGCTTCAGCAACTATGGCCTGTTCACAGCAGGATTAGCATCTAAATGGAAGCTTAAAGATGGAGCAATCCATACAGTACGTGACCCATCTGCAAACTTGGAATCTGTAAGTGTCACCATGTTTTGATATTATTTTCAAGTTAGTCTGGTTAGTATATTCGACTGCTGGTTAGCTAACGAGCTAGCGGGGCTAGCTACGGGCTTGTTGGGTGTGGAAGAAGTAAGAAAACTAAAACTGGAGTCAGGACACATCTTAAAGTTATATGTTGGGACCAGTGTCTGTTTTATAAGTCTGTCGAATGTTTGGCTCAACCAAATTGTCAATCATAGCTTGTCTGCAAGTTGTATTCAATAAGCTTATGGACATGTGCCATAAACAGACCGGCTATGGCAGAGAGCATAGCTACACACTAGAGCTGTAACACTTCCAAATGTTGTTGTACAATTAATTGTCTCAGAAATAATTGTCTCTTTCTGTCAAATTTTAAAAATAATTATTTGTTTATTATTTTTCAAACAAATTAAACTTTTGAATGAATCCCAGGATACATCTTTGACTGTTATGTGACCCAGATAATGTAATAACACAAGTACACAGCCTATGAAGTAAACCAGGCCTCCTTATTATCATGAAACATTGTATTCTAGAGTTCTAGAATGTTGCTGCAGTTCACTGAGAATTCAGAGAGTTAAATGACCATTTTCTTACTCATTCCAAACAAACAGCTCTATTTAAAAAACAAAAATAAATTGGTGATTAGAAGTTAATTTCATTTTAAAGAGCACAATTTCCTCTTTAGTTTGCTACCAAACACATGGCAAAAGATGTATGTATCGCCACTTGCAGCTATATATATATATATATATTTTTTTACATTCGTTGTTTTTTTGTTTTTTGTTGTTTTTGTTGACAAAATGGTTTGTGTGGGCTTTTTCTTCTACTGCTGGCTGCGTTGTGCCAACATTTTCTACTGTTTCCGACTGTGTAGTCTGTTGTTTTCTGATCAAAAACATCTCCATTTGTTTCACCCAGAATACTTGAAAGAATTGCCAAGTAATAGGCTCCCATGATTCACCTACGGTGGCCCAAGAGGCACAGTAGTCACATTGCTTTTTAAATTTTATTTATTTATTAAGTATTTTATGAACTTTGAAAGGCATTTCTAACCTCAACCACCTGTTCATTTCTGACCCTGCTAGCTACTCACAATTTAGTACAAACTGGAAAGTAACTCCCTACATTTTCCAGAACCTTGTTTGTGCAAATTGTAAGAAGAAACGGTATAACAGGGCACAGTGCAGTTTACAGTACGCAGTATTAAGATGCACTCTGTCTCTGCCTGTCTGTCTGACAGTTGGTGTCGCTGTATTATGCTCTGCCTAAAGAACAGAAGAGTGACTGTCAGAAGTTTAACGTCTCTGTGCGGCTCCTCCCAGGTGAATTGGTAGTCATCTGTTGTCTTTATGTGTTGGTTTTTCTCTTTATCTGCCTGGTTGTTTGTCTATTATCCGTATGTCTGTCTGTCTGTCTGTCTGCCTGCCTGCCTGCCTGTCTGTCTGTCTGTCTGTCTGTCTGTCTGCTTGCCTGTCTGTCTGTCTATGCCCTGTGTGTTTCTTTTCTGGCTATTGGATTCTCATGCTCTGTTCATCAAATTTTCTGCTCCTCCAGAGAAAATGGATGTAAATGAGAAGATATACAAGCTGCAAATACACGTTTTGTAAGTTTCATGTCATTTTGACTCAACACATTTCCTTTTGAACACATCAGTTACAAGTCAGCTTATGTTATTGTGCTATTCCAAAACTGTGCATGATTCTTCTCAGTACTATCTCACTTATCTCTTATCTTAGTACTTAGTACTTATCTCACTCTCTCCTTTGGGTAATTATTTATTTTCCTCCTTTCAAACCTGAAAGCTTTAGAAAATTAATTGAATTTGATATTCGTCAAAGACAATAGCTTCCTTCTCGAGTGCCTATTGTCCATCATTCTTTTCCTTATTCTGTCCATTCTCACAACAGGTATTTGGATAAGGAAAAGGATGCTACTATGACAATCTTGGATATTGGCTTGCTAACTGGCTTCACCGTGAATACAAATGACCTGGACTTAGTAAGGGCCTAACACACCCACCCATGCACACAGAGTTGAAAGATCAAGATTCAAGTTTATGAGAAAGAGGATGCATTTCTCATCAATGATATTCTAAGTGTGTGTGTGTGTGTGTGTGTTTCTAGTTGTCCATAGGGCGTGACCGCACCATTGCAAAGTATGAAATGAACAAAGTTCTGTCAGACCGAGGCTCGCTTATCATCTACCTGAACTCGGTAAAGTACCACTCCTCTTTCTCTCTCTCTCTTTCTCTCCTCTTTCTCTCTCTCTCTCACCTGTGTTTTTCATCTCTCCTCAGGTGTCTCACAGACAGACAGAAGAAATCTCTTTTAGGATCACCCAAACGATGAAAGTAGGTGTCTTACAACCAGCAGCCGTGTCTGTCTATGAGTACTATGTTGGTGAGTCCCAAAGAGACCACACCCTCTGCCTGCCTTGACACACACACACACACACACACACACACACACACACACACAGACATATAAATATACTGTAACTTTGCCATCTTTGATCTTGAAGATGTATTCATCCCTGCCACTGGCTTTCAGTATATCTGGAAGATATCTTAAGCACCTCTAACACATTAAGATCATCACAGTTGATGAAAATGCCACGTTAACCTTTGAGCTGACACAACTTTTCAAGCTTTAGAGGTATTTAAGAAGCAAGATGAAGATGGTTAATGTACGTTTCACATAGACTGTCATCTGCAAATAATCAGCACAAAATAGCCTTTAAAATATCTCTCTCCTTGCAGCGACACCGTGTATGAAATTCTACCACCCAGAGAGGAAAGGTGGACAGCTACTTAAACTCTGTCAAAACAACGAATGCACATGCTCTGAGGGTAAGCAACATTAAGTCTAACTGTTTTCTGTTATGGTACACATAACTGCACCTGGGGGCTGTTCCACAAAGCTGGTATAGGGTTTAGAAAAGCGGCGATTAACCTCGCAAGCTTGGTTTGAGTTACCCTAACAAGTCAATCGGGGCTAAAGCTGTTCCACGAAACCGAAGTCAAGCTACCGTGATCTGGCTAATCCAAGCCAGGCTCAAGCAATCCAGACAGTTGTACACAGTTTATTTAAGTAGCCCGAGAGGTCGATTTTGGATCTGATCGATTCATCATGGTGAAAAATAAAGTTAAAACAATGTTCACAATGTTCACGGCCACTGAGCAGCGACCTTTAGTGGAGGTCTACGGAGAATTCAGCCATATTACAATGAAAAGGGAAATACGATTTCCATAAATAAAGGGAGAGAGAAAGACTGGCAACAAATTGACAAACGTATTAAATATCATGTGTTCCAACAATATTAAAGAACTGGAAAGCTGTGCTAAAAATAGTATAAATGAAACCATGCCATATATGAAACCTCAAGACTGTAAATGTACTATCTATTGCCATAAATTATGTAGTAAAAGGTACAGTCCTTGACACTATGTGGGGATCAAACCCACAACCCTAGGACTGAGAGTCTCATGCTCTACTGACTGAGCTGTCAGACTGGTTCTTACTTATTATACTTTATACTTCTGAAATTGGTTGTTTCCATCCTGGAAATTGATCGGCTGAAAGCGTGTTCTACAGTGACTGTAAATCCCATACAGTAACAGTGAATGCGTCTGCTCGCAACCGTGGAAATATTTTGACATATATTCACAAGATACTTTCTTGTATCAATGAATTTGTTAAATAAAAAATATTTAGAAAATAAAATAATGCTGTGTCATCAAAGAAATATTTCTATAAGTTGTAACCATTTTCTAAAAGCGACACTCATGGTTAAATGGAGTTGCCTAAAAACGCTCTGAACCGTGACTGTATCCCCGATACAGCCTACATCATTTAATATTTTTTATTAACATTACATTTTATGTCCGATAGGGTAAAGGGTAATAGTGTTGAACATTAGGATGGTGGAACCTTGAGTTTCAGTCGGATCAGTGTTACGGGAGTACCGATTAAGCTTCAACTGTGGTTTAGCCGAGGCAGGCTAGATATCAGGCTATGCTTTGTGGAACCGAATAAACCTGAAAATGAGCCAGACTAAGTGAAATAAGCCTGGCTAAGTGGTAAGCTTGCTTTGTGGAACGCCCCTCTGGTTTACTAGGTCATGGGGCCACCATGAACTTCCAGATCAGCATGACAGCATCTAGACATAGATTCATTACATCTGAAACTCTATTGGAGGAAAGCGACACCGACATTCATCCTCAAGGAGTTAAAGCATGTTTTATTTAACCTTTATTTAACCAGGAAGTCCCATTGAGATAAAAAAAAAAATCTCTTTTACAAGAGAAACCTGGCCAAGGTAGTTGACAATGTTATTACGTGATGTGTCTCATGTTATTAATGGTGGAAGAAAAACAAAGACTACACAGCACAAGAGGTGCAGCTCATGCTGTATGGTCTGTACATGTTCATTTGCATTATATTTATTCTGTTGTGCCAATTGTGCATTTCCAGAGAAATGCAGTATGCAGAAGAAGGGTTACATTAACAATTATGAGCGCATTGCGAAGGCCTGTGAGACTGAAGAGAACAGCAACATAGATTTTGGTGAGTGGAGTGAGTGGTGAGTGAGTGAGTGAGTGAGTGAGTGAGTGAGTTAACAATGTGCAACCTGTCTGTCCTCAGTGTACAAAGTGAAAATTGAAGGTTTTGAAGACGCTTCATCAACTGACATTTATAAGATGCGAATAGAGGAGGTCATCAAGGAAGGTGAGTATCGATCTCCTTTGAATACCTTGAACTACTTGAACTGACTGAACTTTCCACTGATGTTGCCTTAAAGGAAACACAAACAAATTAGGTTGCCCCTTTCTGAATCTTTATGAATTTATGAACAATTTCACCCTGCTTGTCATCCCTCCCACAGTGTTTCCAGGTATGGAAAACAGGTATGGAGGGAAATGCAATTGGTAACCATGTTTGCATGATTACATTGGCAATGTGTGTTTCCAGAGTACATCAGTAATACCTGTACAACTGTAGCTATGCATTTAATGATGGTTCAAACCCCGAAGGGATTGAACCCTATTGAGTTTGTTATTCTTTGTTGTCTTAAGCCGCGTCTCAAATTGCCATGACCTGGAAAGAGCTAAAACCATGAAACTTGGCCTAATAACTGGAAATTATGTGCAAATGCTTTCCAAGAAACATGAGTCCAATCGGCCAGATGATGGCGCTGTTATAAATAAAGGCCCAAAAACATGATTTTGGAAAGGCCACGCCCCTCACACCGTGACTCCGATTGACTTGAAATTTGACACACAAGTCCAACTCAATGGAGCTGAACCAATAAAGTCCACCTAACTAGAATTTCCGCCATTTTGAATTGGGAAAACACATTTTTGACATCTCCTAAACCGTAGGTCTGATTGCAACCACATTTTCTGTGGACCAAGCTTATCAAAAATAATAAATAATAAAGCTTGTTGATATCTTATTCAGTTTTCAAGATATTGACCAATGAACTTCAAAAGGGTGTGGCTCAGCACATAATTAGACCAAAGTCAACAATCGTTGGGCCCAGGGTGCGATTTGTGAAAAAATCAGAGGGGGGGATGTTTTTGAAACGTTCTTTTTCATGAAAATAAATCACAAACCACAGTGGGCCCATATAGACTATGAAGCCTGTTTCTTGCAGCTGTTAAGGTAACATTTATAGAATAATTATGAGCTTTAATAAAACAATTTCGGAACTTGAACTTAACCACTGCATTTGCAGGAATATTTTCATACATTGTTTTAAAAATGTAATTCATCAAGTAGCGCAATATTTTCACTCTCATGCCTTGTCCTCATTCAGACACATAGGGATGCGATCATACTCAAAAGACAAAAACAAAACAAAAGGTTAAATTCTAATTTAACATGCCAGAATTAAATCCTCCTTCAGTGCCATGGATAGCGGCACTTGGCCAGGCGTTCCAAAACACTTAGGGGCGGATCTACTAAAGGTTTGCGTGTGTAAAAAGGTGTGCAAACTCATAGCACGCGCAAATAAATGTACAAACTGATCTACTAACAGCGCGCACTGAGGACTGCGTCTTGCAAATGTGCAAAATAACACGCCTTATCCAGTTAGTACTTTTGCCTCAATGAATATGCAAGATGGGGCGTTTACACGCTATTTAGCAAAATACTGGGAGGAGAAAATGTAAATAGATTAATGTAGCACACGCACTGTGATCTATCAAACCTGAACGCAATTTCGTTGATGGAGACTGCGTCTGTATTTAATACGTTTCAAAAGAAGGTGCAAACGCCCTGCATGCGTAATTGTGCACAAATGACTGCCGTTATTGTAGCGAGAAGGAGACATAGAAACTGCACTTGAACTGCACTTGTTGCTCAATGTTAGTTAGAGGCATCTCTTCCACCGTGCCCCCACCTGTTTTCTTTGCTGAGGTTTTATTATAAGCCAATTTTTCTTTTGTTCTTCGTCTTATATCTTGCCATCTTCTCTTAATTTCATCCGTTGTTCTTCTTGTTTTACCAACGGCATTTACTTTCTCACAGATGATCTCCCAAATAGTGTTCTTTTTTGTCATTTTTTTGCTGTAGCTCATCCAAATGTTTATTTGCCTCTTCCACTAACACCTCTAATTCTATAGGCGCAAATTTCATTTTGCGCTTGCGGTTCTGTTGCCCATCCAAACTCTCCATGGTGCAAAACATTAAACACGCAAAACCCTCATTTAAATACTGCTGTCTCCACCACGTTTGCACCTGTTGTCATTTACGCACGCATTCTTAGTAAATCACCCGCAAAACGCCCATCAACCACACGCGCAAACTTTTAGAATGCACACGCAAATTAGTACCCTTTATTTGGGATCTTAGTAGATCCGCCCCTTTATTTGGGATCTTAGTAGATCCGCCCCTTAATCACAAAATAATCACAAAATGCAATAGTACAACGTGCTGTCAACATACAAATAAATAGGCTACAGTATATGCCTACTTGTCAGCCCTGCATGGATCAAGGCCACTGGAACCAGGATCATCATGTAGCCTAGACGCAGTGTCATCTCTATTGTCACACGTGCACAAGTGAAAGTCCATATCTGATTTTATTGTTGTTTGCACTATAGACTGTTCTCACGTTGCAGCGCTTTGCTTACATATATACATATATGATTAAAACATTTTTTTCGGGGGGGGGGGTATTTTATATGGTCTATTGGTGAAGTAGCATTAATCACTGTGGGGGGGGGGGGGGTACATTTTGTACATTTCTGTAAAAATAACTCAGCAGAGGCTGAATCCCCCCATTCCCCCGGTAAATCGCACAATGGTTGGGCCAATCATCACAAAACATGCAGGATATGTCCACATAAGTACCTGAAACGTACCCTTAAAGTTTCATTCAAATCGACCACTACGGGGTGCTACAAATGCAAAAAATGCATAACACAAATCAGACTACAAATCAGAAATAGTCCAATCATTACAAAACTGGCAGGAAATGTTTCATAACAATGTTGAACCAAGTGTGTAAAACTATTTTGAAATCGGAGGAGGCGCCACCAGTTCCAAACATGTGAATGGCCCTGGCACAAATTTGGCCATAAATCAATGACTGTTTTTCCAAACATCACCTTGGAAACATGTCCCCAAAATGTTTTTGAAATTGACCAATAGGGGGTGACGGCGTTGCCGAACAAGGACATGGGCCTGGCGCAAATTGTGCCATAAATCAATGAGTTTGTCCAATCATCTCACAACTTGGCAGATATTTATGTTGAACTAAGTTTGGAAAATTATCTTACAATTGACCAATAGGGGGCGCCACAAATCTTTTCCATATGGGCTTGCAGTATCGTATTTTTCTGGGGCTTTTATTCTGAAACTGGGCTTTGTTGTTTGAGAATGGAAGCCTCTGTCCTAGTGGCCTTGCTTACTTAAACATACAGTTAACTGCAAATATTTGTTTGTGGAATTTATCCTCTTCTGTCACTCTGCATGCAGTTTGCAATCCAATCCAACTTTATTTATAAAGCACATTTAAAACAACACAGTTGACCAAAGTGCTGTACAATCAATCAAACTTAAAAACACAATAAAACACAAGGACCAGTTTAAGAGACAGAATGACAGTAATATAAAAGCAACAAGACCAAACAAACAAAGAAAAGGAAAAACGCAGCTCTCATACTGAGTTAAAAGCCAAGGAGTACAAATGTGTTTTGAGGCGAGATTTAAAACCAGACAGTGTAGGGGCCAGCCTAACATGTAGAGGCAGCTCGTTCCAGAGTTTGGGGGCTACAACTGCAAAGGTGCGATCTCCCCTGAGCTTAAGCCTTGCCTTAGGTACAACCAGGAGCAACTGATCAGTGGACCTGAGTGACCTTAATGGGACATATCTCTGTAATGCAGTAACAAATATTTCTCTCTCGCTTTCCTGTATTTTATTACAGGAAGTTTTGATCAGGGTGCACGTGGGCAACTGCGTGTGTTCCTGAGTTATCCCCACTGTAGGGAGTCTTTAGAGCTGGGGACAGGCAAGGCCTACCTCATCATGGGCACATCCAGAGATATGCTTAGAGACAATGAGAATGGAGGGTGAGTTGCGTGTGTGTGTGTGTTCACATTTGTGCAAATTTGTAACTTTAAACACTTTTACTGTTTCACACTTTTCTATTACTGTTTATTTTGTACCTGTCTGTGAATCAAGTATACTTATCTTGCAGACTTGGTTAATGTGGTATTGTACTTTATGTGACATTAAATCTAATTAATTATTGAACTCTTTTCCTGAATGAGGATTACAACTGGAGGTTGTACTTTCCACAGTGTTTCTGTTGTGGATGTTTTCTTTCATGAAGAAAGATGTGTTTTTCTTTCATGCCACCATATTAAAAATATAGATCATCACAGCAATACATTGATTATACATATGCAACCTCAAATAATGATCTTTTTCAGCACACAGATAACTGGTGACATAAAGACTAAATGTCACGTCCACTTTGTTCTCCCCAGATATCAGTATGTGCTAGGGGAGAGGACGTGGATTGAGTACTGGCCCACGGATGCAGAGTGTCAGACAAATGCCAAATATAGACCTACCTGTATGGGCATGCAAGAGCTGGTCATGCAGTCCGCACTCTTTGGATGTCAACAGTAGTGTAGCTGAAGGAGATACATGTTTTGTTTTGGGTTTTTTTCAAAAGTCAAACTTTCAGTGCTGTGGGAGATGACGAGTGATTGATCACACTGCAACTCTATATTCAATAAAGTGTTTTGGTCTTTATCTCATGGTCTGTGTCTCATATACAATATATACAGCTATACATATTCTATATGAACTATGAACCTCCTACAATGAGCCAGTATGCTAGTTCTTGCATTTACCAAAGATGAAAAAAAAGTACTTATTATTCATTCAGCAGTTACATTTATTTATTTTAAATCTCACCACTACAAGTGATATAATCTCTAATCTGTTGCTTTATATTGTGAAATCCAATTTTGCCATCTTTTTTCTTGCCATCCATCTTTGCCTAGGTGTCCTAATATAGCCATTTCAAATGAAGAAAGAAATCATCAACATTTCACTAGAAATGAAATTAATACATTTAGTAATTGCAAAAATGGAAAGACTTCTGAAATATTGTAGTACTCATGCAAAAGTACTGTTATTTCAGTTACATTTTACTCAGTTCATATAAGATTATTCAAGTACTACAGGGCACTAAAGTAAGGAAAACCATTTCAAATGAAAACAATTTCAAACATTGTGGTCGGAGGGGGAAAATGTCCAAGCCACAACTATAGGTTATAGACCCAGTTGATTTTCTTCAACTCCCTTCACTGTAAAGACATTGTTAATGCTGATGTTAATGATCCAGAGAGTTTAACTACCATTTTGGTCTGGCATAAATCTTCATGAGATACATTTCTAAACTAAACGGGTCGGTTGAATCCAGCCATTGGATTGGCCAAAATACCAATACCGATGCAGGGATGACGTATTTTTGTAGGCCTACCCAGAAGTTAGCATCGCCCTGGTTCCCTCGACAAACAAACAATGGAAGTTTTGCATTGGATTTTGGATTATTGCAGAAAATAAGATCTGTGGCAAACAAAAGTATATGATACTTACACGTTTTGTTCAGCAAGATAATCTTCACAATTGAACACCACTTTTATGATTTTTGAAGCGTAAATGCAATCACCAGAAGTAAAAAGCTAACGTTAGGCTATAAACAAACTACACCACGGTCGCATGACTTTTGATAAATTGATAAATCTACAAGTTGGAAAGTTTGAGTTAGAATAGTTTGGAAGAGTGCAAGTATAAACACAACTATAGGCTGTAAAGGCTGACTAGTGAGTAGATGAGTTACCGTGTTCGGCGTGATGGCGTTTAATGTCCCCAACAACCTCTGTAGTCTCATTTAGCCACTTGTTAGCAACCGCCTTTTTTATGACCCGTAAAAGCTTCAAAGTTTACTGACGTATTTTATGTCGTAGAACAAAACATCAAAATCTCTTAAGCTTGTGTTAACCACAGACCTTATTTCAGGCATCTAATCAAAAAACAATTTAAAAAACTCATTTCCTGGTTTAGGACTCATTCCTGCACCACTCTCTCTCTATATACATATATGAAATATTACTCCGCTGGAAAAAGAGGCCTAACGGGTAAAAAAACAAAAAAACAAAACAGCAACATTTTATGGGTCAAAGATTAACTTTGGTTGTTACTTCAGACTGTAATATATACAGTATATATATATATATATATGGAAATATAACACTAATATTTGACTGTGATGTGAATCCCATATACCACGGCCTGTCGTGGGTTATTGTTTAAGTACGTCACAAAAGTGTTACCAAGCTGATGTAAGTAACCCCAGGTCTGGGACCTTGGGAGGGAACAGGGTGCTGGGGAGTGAAGGTTAAGAAGTTCTTGGTTCTTGTACGTATTGGATAACAGTAGTTATGTTACTATAACTCTAGTCCTATGATCGTAGGCAAAGCCGTTTAGGCTTATGGGCTATCTCGTGCGTGAGCGTGCAAGCACTGAAAATTCAACGATGCACCTATCAGCTGGGGCTCCACCCCCAAGCACCTGTATATAATGCCGTGCTTGCCGGCATTTGTCCTCCACGATTTCTTTCTGCGAACCATGGAGGGGACAGCAGGCGTGAAACTAAGCAGGTTTGCCTACGATCATAGAACTAGAGGGGCAAAGACACAAGCATATTCTGAATACATGCATTATCCAGTACTACCATGTCATGGTTGACCTATACCCAAGTTCATGCATCACATAAAAATGCGGTATAATCAAACCCTTGGCGTCTTGTATTCACTGCAAACCACAGACAACACCAAGATGGAGCCTGAGCAAGCTGTCAGACACTTATCTCTGTCTACAGTCCACAGTATGGAGTGAATATGATGTCAATATAATTCACAAATGTAACAAGAGTCACAAATGTAAAAAGAAAGATTCGTGCACAGCAAAAAAGATTCGTGCACAGAAAAAAAGATTTATGCACAGCAAAAAAGATTCGTGCACAGCAAAAAAGATTCGTGCACAGCAAAAAAGATTTGCGCACAGCAAAAAAGATCTCACAAGGACAAATCCTGTCTTGTGAATCTTGAATACGCATTTGTCAATCTGCACGCGTGTGTGGATCTCAAGTTGCGGAGACACAAAACCTCAAATGATTTTGGCACTCTTTTTGCGTGTGCCATGGGAAAAAATCCACAAATGTATCCACCAATCAAAATGAAGTTGCCGCCAGAGCCCATATCCAATCAGTGAGCAGCAACGTTATGCGCATCCACTGGAGCATAAGTGAAGGTCTACAGCGCAACTGGACGTTTGTGCAAGTATGGCGGAAGCACAGGAGCTGAGTAATATCTAATGAAAATGTATTCATGCCAAGTAGGAATTATTAAACCATATTATCTGTTATCAGTCGCTTGCAATACACATAACGTTCTAATGGGCAATTGGTTGTAATGAAGGCTAGGACCAACCTTATGCAAGCTACATTGTTAGCTTGCAGCTTGTCGTAGGCTTATTGCAGCTTTAAAGATATTGAACATGGTAAAAAGGACTGAATTGGTTATAATCTAGGGCAGAGGTAAAGTAATGTAGAGTCATAAGGATAATTGCAAGAGATAATTTCTTTATTTTATATATCACCCATCCGTAAATACCATAATAACATTCTCGTTTACAAATATAATCAAGGATATTAGACATACCAAACACATATCTACATCGTATTGTCTATAACAGGGTGACTCATTGCTTGGCTCGGGAGCCACATGCGGCTCGTCAAGCTTTAATTGGTGGCTCGCATGGTACCTTATAACAATATAACACAGCCAATACATTTTTAAAAATGTGCTACATAAATATACAATGAACACTACACTACAAACACGCAAACATCCGCATTATATTTCTCCTTTCACCTCAATTTCCGAAGTTTCCAAAAGGGGGGCAATTGTCAAACCTGGCAACGCAGCACGCTTACAGCATTGTTTACAACACCGGCTTACTTGACGGCAAGCGTGCACAACAGCGTTGTAAGGAATAGTGAAAATAAAGAGTCTGAGGAAGCAGCAAACGAAAATCATCATGAAGACGCTAGTGTTGGGCAGACCGAATCTTTTCAAAGAATCGATTCATTCGAGTTGATACATGTAAATGAATCGAATCTTTCGAGTTTTGATTCTTTTTCCCCCGTTCGTTTTTAGTTTCGGTTTCAGTGTCTCTCGAGTCCCGTCACAAACGATTTACAGGATTTCTATCGGTCCTCGCTCGTCGCTCCTCTATTAATTAATTGCCGTTGCTACCGTTACTGGATAAAAACAAAACAAAATGAGCAGCAGGAAGAGGAGTGCAATTTGGAACCATTTTCAATCAGTTTCATCCACGAAAGCAAAATGCAACATTTGCAAAAACGTGTTTTCTGTTACCGGCGGATCTACCTCAAACATGAGAAGGCACCTTACAAACAAACACCCGACTGTGCAGATTTTAGAGGAGAGAGAAGACAACACTCCTGTCACCTCACAAACAAGCACAACAACCAGTTCAACTTGTGCAACCACTGTTGCAGCTGGCTCCTCAGGAACACAAACATCTACATCTCCGGCTTCTAGCTCCTCGACCACCTCTACAGTAAGACCAAAAAGATCACAGACAACTCTGACTTCCTTTATACAGAGACCTGTGGGCCAAATAAGGCAATGCCAGCTGGATGAGGAGTTATTAAAAATGATTGCTCAGGATTTCCAGCCATTTTCAGTCGTAGAGGACAAGGGCTTTAGGAGCTTCATAAAAGCACTGGAACCAACATATGTCCTTCCCACCAGAAGAACCATTACAAGAACCCATCTTCCTTCTATGTATGGCAAACTGCGGGATGAAATCCTCCAGAAAGTAAAGAAGGCAACAGCAGTTTGTCTCACCACTGACTGTTGGACGTCAAGGGCCACAGTGAACTTCATGTCCGTCACATGCCATTATCTGGATGGATTTGAACTCACGTCACATTTGCTGGACTGCTTTGCCTTCACAGAGAGACATACAGCACAAAACATGTCTCAGGAGCTAGTCAGAATTGCCTCTGAGTGGGGAATTTCTGACAAAGTGGTGGCATGTGTGACTGATAATGCCAGCAACATTAAGGCTGCCATTAGGCAAACTAGGTGGGCACACTTGCCATGCTTTGCCCACACACTGAACCTTGTGGTAATGGACAGTCTCAAGGCAATAAATCCAACGGTGACCAAAGTGAAGGCTGTGGTGGAGTTCATGCACAGGAGCACTACAGCCTCTGAGAAATTAAAAGCCACACAGCGGCAGATGGGCCTGAAGGAGCTCCGTCTAAAACAGGATGTGGTAACGAGGTGGAACTCCACATATCACATGCTGGAAAGATTTCTGGAGATGAAAGATGCCATAATAACCACACTGGCACTTGTGAACCCCACACTCAACACCTTCTCTGCAGAAGAATGGGAGGTGATTCAGCAGGCTTGTGAAGCACTGAAACCTTTCCATGAGGTCACAGTAGAAGTCAGTGCAGAAAAGTGAGTTGCTATAATACATTAATTCATTAACATTCATTGTGTTAACCTAAATCATGTAACTATGTACAACTAATCTACAGATTCTCATGTGACATTATTTAATTTATTTCCATCTATTGTATTACAGTTTTGTGACTGCCTCCAAAGTCACCCTGATGGCAAAAGGCCTACAGCGCATTGTGGCAAACCTGAGACAGCAAGGTTCAGTCCACCAGCCAATCACAGACTTGTTGGACTAAATGCAGTCTGAACTTGGAGGGAGATTCAGCCGGGTTGAAGATTCACATCTTCTTGCTGAGGCCACACTTATTGACCCAAGGTTTAAGAAGGCTGCATTCACAAATGATAAAGCAGCTGATGCAGCAGTCAAGGGCATCACTGCAATGGCAGCTGGGGTGAGCTTGCAGCAGGAGACCAACCGCAACGACCAGGAGGAAGACCAGCTAGGAAACACACCTGCACCAAATGTGGCCACCGGGGGGGCACTTTTCTGGCAGGACTTTGACCAACGTGTGTCAGGACAGTTGGTCAACAGAAACCCCACTGCTGATGCCATGATGGAGGTGCGCTCCTATCTAGCAGAGGGTCTCATCCCTCGGACTTCAAGTCCATTGGAATGGTGGGAGGCCCGGCAGGCAGTCTATGAGAGACTCACTGTGGTAATGAGGTCAAGGCTCTGCATTGTTGCCACATCTGTCCCCTCAGAGGGAGTTTTCTCCAAAACGGGTCAAATTGTGTCAGAGAGGAGGAATAGAATTAGTGCAGAGAAAGTGAGACAGCTTACCTTCCTGAATGCTAACCTTCCCTAAGGCTTAAGGAAAATGTGTAGCCTAGGCCCTTGTGACACTCTGATTGTTACATTTGGTCATGCCCTGCAGTGAGCAGAGATGCTTATATTTTAAATTACTACTGACCTACATTCTTTTTTGTAATTTTATAGTTTGCCAATTTATGCCCTGTAGGACAGGAGCTGTTATTTATAAAAAGTATGTTATAATATGTTTACAACTTTGTTTGTTTGAGAGAGCTGATGAACCATTCAGTCTCTCTCGTTCATCTCGGTCATCGGCTCTCTCATTCATCGTTCAATTGAACGATGAACGAGAGAGTCAGTCTCTCATAGCAGGCAACGTGAGTGGGCGTGGGCAGTGTGAGTAGGGATTCATGAGGAGTCGGTCCGTTTGATTTGATAACCCGGTACGTACCGGACACTAAAAAGATTCGTTCAAAAGGATTCGTTCGTTCTTTTTTGCCCATCACTAGAAGACGCTGGAGAGGAGACGAGCAATAAATATGGTCTTAAACGAAAATGTATTGGTTGTGTTGTTTCTTCTTTCGTGGGATGACCAATTTATATGTAGAAATGCTCTTCTGTGTGGGTGACTTGGTATATTGTCGTAAAAGTGGCTCTCCCCTTGACTTTGCTCTGCCATGGAAAAAATAGTGAGGATCACTGGTCTATAATAACGTAAATGTCATGCCTGCTTACGCTATAAACTGCAAACACTTCTTTGGCCACAATTGTGATTAATTGATTACCAGAAACGTTCAACTTTAACAAAAACACACATTTGCTATTACCACGGACATAAAGTTATGTTTATTTGCACGTTATGACTGTTTGATCAACATAAAAGCACATGTAGACGTATATAAACTGGGAGATACAGCTTTAACAGGCGTCTGAACAACCAAACTCCTTCTTGCTCGATCGGCGCCTTTCGCAGCGCTTCCTTTTCTTTCCGCGTCCAGTGTGTCCCCGGCGTTAGCGGACTGCTTCTTTAGAGGGGGAAGCCGACAAGGACGGAGGATCCGGTCGGCTGTCCACGGAGCAGAGAGACGGGCCGGCATCAACGGGAGAGACGGAGCGGGAGCGGCCCGTCTCCTGCAGCGGCGTCCAGTCGGGAGCCGCCTGCAAAGGCTGACCAGCCGGGGTTGGGGCAGCCTTGGGGCTCTGCGGCTGGCTCACCGGGACCGAGGGAGGGCGCCGTCGATCAGCTGCCGTCAACCCTGACCGTTATGTTGCTGGGTATTGCAAATAAAACGGCCTGCTGGCCATTGAACTCTCCCCTGCCGTGTCTCTGCCCGTCAAGGAACACGGTTATGTTGCACCTTGCCACACTAGCTAACAATGTAGCTTGCATAAGGTTGGTCCTAGCCTTCATTACAACCAATTGCCCATTAGAACGTTATGTGTATTGCAAGCGACTGATAACAGATAATATGGTTTAATAATTCCTACTTGGCATGAATACATTTTCATTAGATATTACTCAGCTCCTGTGCTTCCGCCATACTTGCACAAACGTCCAGTTGCGCTGTAGACCTTCACTTATGCTCCAGTGGATGCGCATAACGTTGCTGCTCACTGATTGGATATGGGCTCTGGCGGCAACTTCATTTTGATTGGTGGATACATTTGTTTATTTTTTCCCATGGCACACGCAAAAAGAGTGCCAAAATCATTTGAGGTGCAGATTGACAAATGCGTATTCAAGATTCACAAGACAGGATTTGTCCTTGTGAGATCTTTTTTGCTGTGCACAAATCTTTTTTGCTGTGCACGAATCTTTTTTGCTGTGTGTAACGGATTGTTTGTGATTCCGCTTGCCATGATTGGCATGGTGTGGGCCCGCCCCTGTAGCCCCTGGTGTTCGGGGCACGCGACCACTCTGTCTGGGCAGTTGGTCAGACGAGCCAGTGAAGTAGGTCACAAAACGCACAAGCACCTGTTACGTTATTTATTTACTGTACTAAATGTCCGAATTAAGTTGTTACATCTATGTAATTGGGGTAGAATAACTTGAACATTGAAGGTGTACATTATTTTTTAGGTTATTTTGTGTAAATACGTTTTAATAAGAGAGACTGGATCTGTTAGCGAGTGGAATAGTGCTAGCTATGGGCTAACGATAGTTTTCTTGTCCTTTAGCCATTTCATTGTAATGAATGCTGCATGCGCAGATTGATGAATGGTCACCGTGATGTGTTTTCAGGTACAATTTTTCATTTGAATATTAATATGTTGTTCAGTGTTATGTGATTGTTGTATTGTCTGGGCAGTTGGTCAGACGAGCCAGTGAACCATTTCATTGTAATGAATGCTGCACGCGCAGATTGATGAATGGTCACCGTGATGTGTTTTCAGAATAAACGGCAAGATAAACGCCAGAGAGACCAACAGCCATTCTAATTATTGAAACACAACGCAGACAAGATAAATACCGCTACAACTGGTGCCGTGTACCCGTCCTTCTGGATCTCCCGTCGCGGGATCACCGTTCCAGAAGTTTTCCGGGGTTGGCATTGTGAAGAAAAAGAAGTTGGTTTTGTTGTAGTAGCCACGGTGCCGTATTTCGCCACAAGGGGGTGCCAGTGGCTCATTTTCTGAGTGTCTGAACATGGAGAGAGCCATTATAGCCTTTCATAGGAGTCCTCTGTGAGTTTTCTTTGTTTTTGTTCTTTTTTTTTTCTTATCTTTGGTTTGTGATGTTTTCATGAGAACTGTATTTAATGGCATAGCCTACTAGTACTAGCCTGTGATAGTTAGGATAAGGATAATAATATAAGGATAATAATATAGCGATAGGACTATTATTGGGTGATAAAAATTGTCTATGTGTATATATTTGCATTAATCCATCAAAGTTCTCAGTAAGTGGGTTTGATCATGGATGGTTTGGGCTTCCCTTTTGGTACTGGTAGGGGTAGAGGCCTAGTCACCATGGCTATGTCTCCTATGTCAGTGGGAAGGGGTGTGTGTATGCTTCCAGTCACGTCCACGCCTATGCCTAGACTAGAGGAGACACAGGGGGTGGATGATGTTGATGAGAGTTATCACAGGCCCAAAGCCAAGTCATCTTCGCAGCAACCAGGAAAAGGTGAGATTCCTGCTGACCTTATGACGGATATAGCCCTGCAGATTGGTCATTCCATTGGGGACGCCATAGCCTCTCGCTTAGAGGCAGGAGTGAATAGTGGCAATGGGGGTAGGCATGCACCCAGTTCAGGGGGTATGGATATGTCTAACATGAACTTGGTCTTGAAGTCTGATGTAAGGGAGCCAGCCTATTTCAGGGGGGATGGTTCAGATAATTACACTATTTGTGAATGGGAGAAGCTCATGACAATGTATATGCGTAAGAGGGGTTTCAGTGTGCGTGAGCAGTCTGATGAGGTTTTGAGCAGGTTGATGGGAAGGGCAGGAGAGGTGGTCAAGGTAGGCTTACGTAGTAAACCCAGTACTGACCTGAGCCTGGGCCCGGACCCAATTTTCGACATCCTAAAGCAGCATTTCAGTGATGTTACCTTTTCAAGCATGCCCCTTGCCGATTTCTATACCACACTACCCCTGAAAAGTGAACAGCCATTTGACTACTGGCTCAGACTCAATAGAGCCATGGAGGTTGCAGAGGAGTCTGCAAAGAGACAGAATGAGAGGATTGAGAATCCGTCTCGTCTTCTCACAGTAATGTTCATTCGGCACTGCCCAGACCCTGAGCTCTCCCTTATCTTCAAGTGTAGACCATTACACCAGTGGACTGCTACTGATGTCCACGAGAGGGTGGAAGAGTGTAGAAGAGAGCGGAAGAACTCACACACGCCTGGGGCGTTACCTCCTGTAGTCACAAGTCTACGGCAGGAAGTTGATGCTGCTCTGCCCACTCCCACCATGCCTGCTGTTGGGCCTGCTCCTCAGCCATATAACCCAGTGTTGTCTCCAGTCCCGTCTCCATCCCCACAGGGCTCTGGTGAACCGCTGGACCGTATCCTGGCTCTGTTGGAACGTGTGCTAGTGCAGAGGCCGCCCCAGCCTAACCGCCAACCTCGGGGGGGGAACGGAGCCAGAGTGAGGGTCTCTGGGCCATGTGGGGTGTGTGGTAGTACTGAGCATGTTACCCGCAGCCACTGCAGAGCTGATCGCCTCTGTTTTCTCTGCTTTGGAACAAATCATGTACAGGCACAGTGCCCGAGGGCTGGAGCTCAGCAAACTGTAGATGGAGTCTCTGCTGGCCTGCAGCAGGGAAACTAGGTGGCCCACATGTGGAGGGGAATAGTGTAGGGCCAGGGAAAATATCCCCAGTAGACGATGATGTTGATTTAGAGTCTGTTTACACACGGTTTTGTGCTTCTGTTGATAAGGATATGTCTCAGGTAATACTCCAGAATACACAGAAGTTAAGCTCACATGATAATCTAACCTACACTACTGTTTTAGTTCAGGGCGCTGTAGAGCTTAAGGCCATGGTAGATAGTGGTTCAATGGCCTGCACCATGAGTTCACATGCTCTGTCCCTGCTTGAGAGAGCCAATGTATTTTCCCCTGATAGACTGTCTGCTACGTCAGTCACCCTGGTTGGTTGTGGTGGACTAAAGACGAGCCCCCTTGGAGTATGCGATCTCCAGATGAAAGTGTTTGGCTGCAGTGTCTTAGTCCCAACTCTCATCATTGATAGACAAGGTGATGACCTTATATTGGGCAGTAATGTGATCAAGCATCTCATTCATGTGAGGAACACATCAGGAGACCATAGGGAGAAGATGTCAAACCCGGATCAACTCAGTATGGAAGGAGAAGGCTTACTGCAGCTGTTGTCATGTGTGGAGAAGTGGAGAGAAGGCGCTGTGCCTGAGAAGGTGGGAACTGTCAAACTCAAACATGCTGTTTCGCTGGAGCCGATGCAGGAGCATTTAGTATGGGGGAGGCTACCCAAAGGTGCATGTATCTCTGCTGGTAGCACAGTCATAGTTGAGCCAAGCGAAGCACGCACAGTACCAAGAACTGTGTTAGTGGGGAGGGTTGTGACGCCGTTATGGGGGGATGGATGGGTCCCAGTAAAGGTCATTAACCCCTCATCCAAACCAGTTACTCTGAGGCGCAACTGTAAACTTGCCGACGTCTATCCCTGTGTTGCTCTGGAGGACTTCGACTCTGACTATTCCTACATGACTGAGAGAGATGCAGCTGACGTGCAGTGCAATGTAGCCAAAGCTGACGACCCGTCTATCTGTGGCAGTGATGAGAGCTTGACTGTAGGCAGTGACCGTGCTCCACACAGACCTAGTAGCTCAGTGTTGTGTGACTTGGGACTGCAAGAGATTGATGTTGACTCTAGTCAGTTGTCTCCATACTGGAAAGGGAGGTTGGTCGACCTGCTAACCAAGTATGAGTCAGTCTTCTCGCGTCATAGCATGGACTGTGGGAAAGCTAAAGGCTTTGTTCACCGCATCCACCTTAGTGACACAAAGCCCTTCAGGCTCCCATACCGTAGGCTCTCTCCCTCTCACTACGAGAAGCTGCGTGTGGCGTTGGATGAAATGGAGGAGCAGGAGATCATCCGGAAGTCGACGAGCGAGTACGCGTCCCCCCTTGTCATGGTGTGGAAGAAGAGTGGCGATCTGAGATTGTGCACCGACTTCCGTTGGCTGAACGCGCGCACGGTCAAGGACGCGCATCCCCTCCCTCATCAGGCAGATGCTCTGGCTGCCCTTGGGGGCAACGCATTCTTTTCGACCATGGATTTAACCTCGGGTTATTACAACGTAGAGGTCCATGAGCAGGACAGGAGGTTCACCGCGTTCACTTCGCCATTCGGACTGTACGAATACAACAGGCTCCCTCAAGGGTTATGCAACAGCCCGGCGACCTTTATGCGGATGATGATGGCCATCTTTGGTGACCAGAACTTCCTGAGCCTGCTCTGCTATCTAGATGATGTCCTCGTCTTCGCTCCAGATGAACAGCTTGCTCTGCAGCGGCTTGAAATGGTCTTCGAGAGACTAAAGGCTCACAACTTGAAGTTGTCCCCGAAAAAGTGCCACTTCATGGAGCCATCTGTGAAGTTCCTGGGACATATAGTGAGCAAGGATGGGATCTCCACAGACCCGGAGAAGGTCAGGGCTATGACTGAGGTCACTGAGCAGGATCTCATGGAGGATGGCACGAGTATCCCTTCCCCTTCCAAGATCAAGTCCTTTCTGGGAATGGTTGTCTTCTACCAGCAGTACATTGAAGCCTGTTCTCGCATTGGAAAACCCCTGTTTAACCTCACTTCGGGCATGAAGAAGCCACGGCATGGTCAAGGCCGGAAGAAGCCTAAGGCAGACAGGCAGTTGACCTCTGCTGATTGGACCACTGAGTGCAGTGAAGCGTTCAACTCCCTGAAACAGGCACTCCTGGAAAAAGTCACGCTGGCTCACCCCAATTTTTCCAAACCTTTTCTGTTGTCGGTTGATGCCTCTAGCAACGGTCTTGGAGCTGTGCTCTCTCAGGTGGTTGAGGGTGAGGATGTCGCACGGCCAATAGCCTTCGCCAGCAAGTCGCTCAACTACGCTCAGTCAAGATATCCTGCACACCGCTTAGAGTTCTTGGCGCTCAAATGGGCTGTGTGCGACAAGTTTAGCCATTGGTTGAAAGGCCAGTCATTCACAGTATGGACGGATAACAATCCACTGACGTATATCCTCACCAAACCGAAGCTGGACGCTTGTGAGCAGAGATGGGTGGCAAAGCTTGCTCCATATGACTTTGATATCCGTTACATTCCAGGCCCCAAGAACGTGGTGGCAGACGCCCTCAGCCGTGAGCCCTTCGTGCAGCCCAGTGTGTTCCACCGACTCACACGAGTACCCTATGGTGCACTTCTGGTGGAAGCTAAAGCGCTGAACACTGACTGTATTCAAGATGTGTTTCGCTGGTCCTGTCATCCCTTCGACACAGACGGGAGAAGCTGTGGTCCTAGAGCTGGGCTGTCCATGGATACTGTGGCTGCCAACTGCACAACTGTGGTTGGGTCTCAAGGTCCCCACATCACACAGAGAGAAGTGTCTGCAATCCTGAGTCGATGTAAGTCACAAGACGAGTACGTATGTCCCCATGCTTACCTGCTCCCGCAGCTCACCCAGAGTTTGCAGCCATCACCGCAGTCTGGAGTTCATGCTCTGTCCAGACAAGAGCTGATGGAGATGCAGCGAGCTGACACCTGTCTGAGTTGAGTCCTCTTCTTTGTGGAACGGCAGCGGAGACCTTCTAGAAGAGAGCGTCCATGTGAAACAGTGGATGTGCTCCGCCTTCTAAGACACTGGGGAAGGCTGTCTGTCAAGATGGGTGTGCTGTACCGTGCTTCCAGAGACATCGTGTCGAGAAAGAAGTCTTTCCAGTACGTGGTCCCCGCTGTTCTGAGGGAGACAGTGCTGCAGGGGGTCCATGATGAGGCTGGTCACCAGGGGCAACAGCGGACGCTTTCCCTCGCAAGGCAACGTTTCTATTGGCATGGACTGGACAAAGATGTGAAAGACTATGTACGATGCTGTAGGAGGTGTGTCTTCAGCAAGTCACCAGAGCCTGAGGCGAGGGCCCCCCTTGAGAGTATCGTTACGTCAAGACCACTCGAGCTCGTCTGCATAGACTTTTGGTCGGCGGAGGATTCATCCAACAAGTCAGTGGACGTGCTCGTAGTAACCGACCACTTCACCAAGCTGGCCCAGGCCTACCCTTGCTCCAACCAGTCAGCGAAAGTGGTAGCCAGGCAGCTATGGAACAACTTTTTCTGCACCTATGGCTTCCCTGAACGTGTGCACTCTGACCAAGGTGCCAATTTCGAGAGCAGTTTAATAGCCGAGATGCTCCAGGTTGCAGGGGTCCAGAAGTCACACACGACGCCATACCATCCGATGGGGAATGGATGCGTGGAGCGGTTCAACAGGACTCTTGGGAACATGATCAGAGCCCTGCCACCGAAGGCCAAGCACAGGTGGCCACAAATGCTGAAGGCTCTCACGTTCTCATACAATTCCACAGTGCATGAGACTACTGGCTATGCGCCATTTCATCTGATGTTCGGCAGATGTCCCAGGTTGCCGGTCGACATGATGTTCGAGTCGGTCCTTCAAGATGAGCGGGTTGTTGACTATGATGCCTACGTGCGGACTCTCAGGCATGATCTGGCAGAGGCTGTAAAGATCGCTCAGACATCCACTGGTAAGCAGCAGAAGAGACAGGCGAACCTTTACGACAGGAAGCTGAAAGGTGCTCCTGTAGAGGTCGGAGACAGGGTGCTTCTAGCCAACAAGGGCGAACGAGGGAAGAGGAAGCTGGCAGATCGGTGGGAGAGCCATCTTTATGTCATCACTGAAAAGAATGAGGGTGTCCACACATTCAAGATCAGGAACAGTGTGACCGGAGTAGAGAAGGTCGTCCACCGCAACTTGATAATGCCGGTGAACTTCCTGTCTGTCCAGGATGGGTCTGAAAGTGATTCCTATGAGACAGACACCACCGACAATGTTGTGGACCCCGGTGAGGGTGTTGTGGAAGTGGACTCCGTGGCTGCAACTGTACGGGACTCAGATGACCGGACGGTGACATGGGTCTCTGAGCTACCGGATCCTGAAGGAGATCAGTCAGTTGCCTCAGAGGATGTCCAGTCCATGGATGAGACGGTGATAGGCCGAGAGACGGGCAGGGATGCTCCTTTCAGTGTAACTGTTGACACCGTGTACACCACTGACCACACACCCCGGACTCCGCCACGAGTGGACACCCAGCATAGCTCTGTCATGATTCCTTTGGATGACCCCCCTTCTCTTGTGGGTGCACAAGGTTTGGATGTCCGTTCTGGATGTAAGAGAGTGGTGAGGCCTGTCAGGAGGCTCATAGAGTCTATGCAAATGAGAGTTTTTGTGGGCAAGTAGTTTTTTTTTCTCTCTTAGAGATGGGTTCTCTTTAATGTTCTGTTGAGGGAGTGATGGCAGTGGATGATATAAGATTACTGGCTGTATCTGACATGTAACCGGCATGTCAGCCTATGGAGTGGTTGAGGGAGTTGCAGACCTCTTTCTCTTCTAATCCCTTAGGGGATAGTCTTAGGACTGGGTAGTCAGTTTCTTTTTGTCTGTACCAGTACACGTACTGCAAGTTTCCTTTTATGATTGTAATGTAAAAAAAATAAAAATGTTGTACCTGATATGTATTTGTTTGGTGACCTGTGCAGCACTTTTTTTTTTTTTTCCCTCTTTTCTCCTTTCCCTGTTTCTTTTTGGTACTATTTCATGGGCAAGTGGAAGTCAGGGGGGGAGAGTGTAACGGATTGTTTGTGATTCCGCTTGCCATGATTGGCATGGCGTGGGCCCGCCCCTGTAGCCCCTGGTGTTCGGGGCACGCGACCACTCTGTCTGGGCAGTTGGTCAGACGAGCCAGTGAAGTAGGTCACAAAACGCACAAGCACCTGTTACGTTATTTATTTACTGTACTAAATGTCCGAATTAAGTTGTTACATCTATGTAATTGGGGTAGAATAACTTGAACATTGAAGGTGTACATTATTTTTTAGGTTATTTTGTGTAAATACGTTTTAATAAGAGAGACTGGATCTGTTAGCGAGTGGAATAGTGCTAGCTATGGGCTAACGATAGTTTTCTTGTCCTTTAGCCATTTCATTGTAATGAATGCTGCACGCGCAGATTGATGAATGGTCACCGTGATGTGTTTTCAGGTACAATTTTTCATTTGAATATTAATATGTTGTTCAGTGTTATGTGATTGTTGTATTGTCTGGGCAGTTGGTCAGACGAGCCAGTGAACCATTTCATTGTAATGAATGCTGCACGCGCAGATTGATGAATGGTCACCGTGATGTGTTTTCAGAATAAACGGCAAGATAAACGCCAGAGAGACCAACAGCCATTCTAATTATTGAAACACAACGCAGACAAGATAAATACCGCTACATGTGCATAAATCTTTTTTTCTGTGCACAAATCTTTTTTGCTGTGCACGAATCTCTCTTTTTACATTTGTGACTCTTGTTACTTTGGGAAGTATATTGACATCATATTCACTCCATACTTATGTCTCTGTCTGTCACGGACCCCGGTGATGTGGCACCTTGTCACAATGTTGATCCAAACATACTGAGCATGTCAGATCCCCGAAGTATCGGCCTCTATAATCCTACACAGAGGTGTCTGTGGCAGCTGGGAGGAGGGTGGGGTGAGGCTGAACGGGGATCCAGGGGAGAGTGGAATCTACCCTGGATCCGGGACCGGCTGCGGCCAATTAAGCCTAATTGCAGCCGGGCCCTTTTAACGTGTGTGTGAATGTGTGCGCTAGAGCGGAAGAACGCGCCAGTGTGAGAGGCTGGCGGCGTGTGTGGTTGGGCCGACGCGGGCGGAGGATCCGGTCGGCTGGATGGAGAGGGAGACGAGTGAGATGGAGCGGGAGTGGGCCGTCTCCTGCCGCGGCGTCCCGCGGAGGTCCGCGGAGGACGCAGCCGGGAGCCGCCTGCAAGGGCTGACCAGTCGGGGTTGGGGCGGGATGCCCCTGGAAGCCTGGCAGGCTGGGGCAGCCTTGGGGCTTCGCGGCTGGCCCACCGGGACCGGGGCGGACGACCGGCGGAGGAGACGGCGCCTACAACCAGCGGCCGTCGAGACCCGGGCCGGGTTATTGGTGCGGTGGCGCAAATAAACGGCCATGCTGGCCATTTAACTCTCCACCTGTCTGAGTCTCTGTCTGTCCGGACCCCGGTTAAGTGGCACCTTGCCACAGTGTCTACTTGGTCCAGCTCTCCGTTTAAAGGGTCCGAGTTCAAAGCCTATTTCGTATTACCCAAATAGGATACCTAGAACTATTTAAGCTGGTGGCGAGGAGATTCGCCTGGCTACCTAACTGCCTACGTCCAGACACCTACCCTGCTTCCTCCGACAGCACCGTCGAACTAAATAGCCCTAGAGCCCGACGATACCACCAGACACGTCTGTTAACGGCAGCTCTCCTCTTACTGATCAGTGCACTTGGTAAATGCCAGGGGGTCTTGGTTTAGCGGCTAGGTAAAGCCTCAAAGGGTCGGTTTGATTTGTTTGGCTAGAGAAACCTTTAAGAACCGGTGATATCAATATACACCCCAATTCCTAACTTTTTACTACCACGGAAGATTCAATCATTCAATGTCCACCACTTCTTGTTATCTAGTAAGATATTTTATTTGGTAAAAGCATTAGCAAGGGCATACCATACAGCATTGATCAATCAGAACAAATACAAATTAAGGTAATTATTAAGTAATAAAAGTTAAAGTACAACTAGTGAGTAATAACAGCAAATTACATCTACACAGCAGCTAAATATTATCTACATTAATTTGCTGACAATACTACTCACTGGAGGAGCTGTGGCATGGGTTATTTTGGTATTCCTTAAAAATAGAGAACAAGAGAGTGAGAAACTCAGCCGGCCGAGCCGTGTTCCTCCTTTTGTCGTTGGTCAGAGAAGAATAATTCAAAAGTAGCAGAGTCCTCAATGATGATAAAAGTCCCCTATCGTCTAACGGGAGAGCGAGGGAAACTCGAGCTCAACCGTCGACGGGGAGAGTTGGGGAAACTCCAATATGCTAAATTCTCTAACCGCTAACAGAGTGAGCGAGGGAATTTACAAAGCTCCAATTCTATCCTGCAGTCCTGGGCAGTTGGTTGATTCTTCAATCGGTTGATCCTTTTCTCCTCGTACACTCAAGGTTAGTGATGGACTTGCAGAAATTCTTCTAAGTATTTCCCTCTTGGCTCCGGAGTCCGGACTTCAGAATTTCTTCTAAGTGCTAACTGCAGAAATTCTTCTAAGTATTTTCCATCTCTCCGGAGTTGCTCTCTTCCTCTTCTCTGGGTACGGACTTGGTCTTGCACGGGAGGACGTCTCCGCAGAATCCACCTCGATTTTCCGGTGACTCTAATTCATATACTATCTTTTTAGATGGGCATCTATTGTAGCTCAGCCCAACTAATATGTGATGCTGTTTATTCATTTCTCTCATGTGATGCTTCGTCACCACATAGCTTTGTTACTTTCTTGCCTTTTAAGGCAATGGCCATGTCTCTCTCTCTCTCTTCATTCCTTTTCCCTTATTCTGTATTTCGGGCCTTAACACACCCTAACCCTCGTGCTCTGAGCTCACCGGCCCAGTAGCATGGTGTTTCTTCATATCCTGCAGGAGTCCAGTCATCTCCTGCATGAACCTACGCCCAGCTCCTCTTATAAGTTTAGTAATACAGTTCACTCCCATTTCACAATCACAGAAGTTACATTCCTTTGCATTAATTCATTTTATCCGTACAACAGTTATTTCTTTTGTTATCACATAATCACTTTATACTGACATAAATGTTAGTTCAACATTAAACATTGTTATTCTCTTCAGTTCCTCTTCTCTTCTTCCTAGGCCGCATTTGCATATCAGTGCATGCTATTTCTCTCAGGCCTGGCTCCATCCAACACAGTTTTAGAATGAATCACTCTAGTTTCTGGTTTATTAATGATTTCAACTTTTCCTCTTAACATGTCCATACTACTTATCTTTATCATAGCGAGTATTTCTCTTATTTATTTATTGCTTTGATCATTGATGCAGTATTTTAGCTTTTTCTTAAGTGCCTGTTGCTTTAGCTGAGTCTTCCTATGTATTGCCCCATCTGCTGGTTTATTATTTAGTTACATACATCACATATCCCCGCTGTTTCCTAGGCCTGACCTTCAACTTACTTGACAATACAACGATCGCTACCTTCGTACCGTTAGGGAACTGGTGCACGTTCACATCACTCCAAAACTTCGCTGTCAATAGCCAGATTTTGACAGCTATTAAAATTGCTATTAAAATAGCCTATTTAATGCAAGCTCGTTGGGCCACTCAGAGGTTGCTTCTGGGCCGGATGTGGCCCGCGGGCCGCCAATTGAATAGACCTGGTGTAGGGTAAAGGGTATAATAGTGTTGAACATTAGGATGGCGGAACCTATCTAGCCGAGGCAGGCTAGATATCATGCTATGCTTTGTGGAATCGAATAAACCTGAAAATG